>JADBJO010002242.1:260000-262500 GCA_016801955.1 Conus betulinus
GTCTGTCTGTGTCTGTGTACACGCCAGCTTGAGGGGGCGAACGAAATCCTAAAGATCCGAAACTAAATCGGGGGAAGGGAGGGGGGGTAAGAGGGGGAAGGAGATGAGGAAAGAGAGAAAGGGTGGGGGGGGAGGACAATCAAACATTGGAAATGGAGTAGGAAGACGATGAAAAAAAAAATACCCCACACTACCAAACACAACCACGTTTCTTTCTTTCTTTCTTTCTTTCTTTTTTTTTTTTCCCCTTCCAGAACAAAAGGAAGACCTGGCATGGCATGTAGACATTTACAGCAAAATGAATGAAAGACATCTCTTCCAAAGATCGGATTAAAAGAAAACGAAAAGAAAACCAACAACAACAGAGGACGGGGAAAGATGATTTGCTGACCCTGCATCTCTCTCTCTCTCTCTCTCTCTCTCTCTCTCTCTCACCTCTCATTCTCTCTCCCCCCCCCCCCCCCCCCCCCCCCCCCCCCTATGGCTATGGCTAAAGCGCTCCAATCTTGTATGTGATTAACACCATCTTCGGGCTCAAAGAACTTGGAACATTGATCATGGAAGCAATCTTCACACCCCCCCCCCCCCCCCCCCCCCACCCAACCGACCGACCAAACCCATCCACGTCCCCTCCCCTCTCGAACATGGCCACAGTAATTAAGGAGGAAGGAGAGGCAGGAGGAGGAGGAGGAAGGAGAGGCAGGAAGAGGAGGAGGAAGAAGAGGCAGGAAGAGGAGGAGGAAGAAGAGGCAGGAAGAGGAGGAGGGAGAGGCAGGCAGAGGAGGGAGAAGCAGGAAGGAGGAGAGGAGGAGGAGGAAGAAGAGGCAGGAAGAGGAGGAGGAAGGAGAGGCAGGAAGAGAGGAGGAAGAAGAGGCAGGAAAGAGGAGGAAGAAGAGGAAGGAAGAGGCAGGAAGGAGAGAAGAAGAGAGCAGGAAGAGGCAGGAAGAGGAGGAGAAGGAGAGGCAGGAAGAGGAGGAGGAAGAAGAGGCAGGAGAGGAGGAAGGAGAAGAGAGGCAGGAAGAGGAGGAGGAAGAAGAGGAGGAAGAGGAGGAAGAAGAGGCAGGAAGAGGAGGAGGAAGGAGAGGCAGGAAGAGGAGGAGGAGGAGAGGCAGGAAGAGGAGGAGGAAGCAGAGGCAGGGAAGAGGAGGAAGGAGAGGCAGGAAGAGAGGGAGGAAGAAGAGGCAGGAAGAGGAGGAAGAAGAGAGGCAGGAAGAGAGGAGGAGAAGAGGCAGGAAGAGGAGGAAGAAGAGGCAGGAAAGAGGAGGAAGAAGAGGCAGGAAGAAGAGGAGGAAGGAGAGGCAGGAAGAGGAGGAGGAAGAAGAGGCAGGAAGAGGAGGAAGAAGAGGCAGGAAGAGGAGGAAGAAGAGGCAGGAAGAGGAGGAGGAAGAAGAGGCAGGAAGAGGAGGAAGAAGAGGCAGGAAGAGGAGGAGGAAGGAGAGGCAGGAAGAGGAGGAGGAAGAAGAGGCAGGAAGAGGAGGAGGAAGGAGAGGCAGGAAGAGGAGGAGGAAGAGGCAGGAAGAGGAGGAAGGAGAGGCAGGAGGGAGGAGGGAAGAAGAAGAGGCAGGAAGAGGAGGAAGAAGAGGCAGGAAGAGGAGGAGGAAGAAGAGGCAGGAAGAGGAGGAGGGAGATGCGGAAGGACGGGAGGTACAGGAGGGCGGGAGGAGGGGCAGGTAGAAGAGCCACAGGGGAGGGGGGGGTGGAGGAGATGGGAGGAGAGTTAGAGAAGATAGGAGAGGGGGTTGAAGGGATAGGTTGGGGAGGTCGTGGAAGAGGCAGGGGGAGAATGTGGAAGAGGCAGGAGGAGAATGTGGAAGAGGCAGGAGGAGAATGTGGAAGAGGCAGGAGGAGAATGTGGAAGAGGCAAGAGGAGGTCGAAGAGGCAGGGGGAGAATGTGGAAGAGGCAGAAGGAGAATGTGGAAGAGGCAGAGGAGGAGAATGTGGAAGAGGCAGAAGGAGAATGTGGAAGAGGCAAGAGGAGTCGAAGAGCAGGAGGAGAATGTGGAAGAGGCAGAAGGAGAATGTGGAAGAGGCAGAGGGAGAATGTGGAAGAGGCAGAAGGAGAATGTGGAAGAGGCAAGAGGAGGTCGAAGAGGCAGGAGGAGAATGTGGAAGAGGCAGGAGGAGAATGTGGAAGAGGCAGGGGAGAATGTGGAAGAGGCAGGGGAGAATGTGGAAGAGGCAGAAAGGAGAATGTGGAAGAGGCAGAAGGAGAATGTGGAAGAGGCAGAAGGAGAATGTGGAAGAGGCAGAAGGAGAATGTGGAAGAGGCAAGAGGAGGTCGAAGAGGCAGGAGGAGAATGTGGAAGAAGAGGCAGGAGGAGAATGTGGAAGAGGCAGAAGGAGAATGTGGAAGAGGCAGAAGGAGAATGTGGAAGAGGCAAGAGAGAAGTCGAAGAGGCAGGAGGAGAATGTGGAAGAGGCAGGAGGAGAATGTGGAAGAGGCAGGGGAGAATGTGGAAGAGGCAGGGGGAGAATGTGGAAGAGGCAGGGGGAGGAGGT
>JADBJO010002242.1:267500-272500 GCA_016801955.1 Conus betulinus
GACTGACGGACAGACAAACAGACGGACGGACAGACAGACACACAGACAGGCCGCGCAGGGCGACTCACTGTGCGTGGCCAGCCACTCGTTGGGGTCCAGGCTGGGCGGCAGCTGCACCAGCTTGACGAAGTCGGCGTCGATGACCCGCTGGCGGGAGGCAGTCTCCCTGCAGGTACTGCTTCTGCTCCTCGTTGATGGGCGGCGTGGGAGAGTCCTTGTCTTTTTCGGCGGCCTTTCCTGCAAACAGCACGCACAGCGCACACGGTTAGTACCTTCAGGTCGGGTCGTAAGGTCATGGTGAAGTGGCCTATATTATAGCCCCAGCCGAACCCTCAAAGGGGCTGGCCTCCATATCAGGGCTGTCACCGCGTTGAAGTCAACTCAAGTCTGAGAGAGAGAGGAGAGAGGAGAGAGGAGAGAGAGAGAGAGAGAGAGAGAGAGAGAGAGACAGACAGACAGACAGACAGACAGACAGACAGACAGAGACAAGACACAGAGAGAGAGAAGAGAAGACAGACAGAGAGAGAGACAGACAGACAGAGAGAGAGAGAGAGAGAGAAAGAGAGGACACTCAGACGGAGAGAGAAGAGAAGACACTTAGAGAGAGAGACCGATAGAAGCGAGGAAAGAGAGAAACAGACACAGAGAGAGAGAAGAGAAGAAAGAGAGAGAAGACAGAGAAAGAGAAAAGAAGAGAGCCAGACAGACAGACACAGAGAGAGAGAGAACTGTTTAATCACCGACACAATCTTTGGGCCACGTTTCTTAACCAAACCAGCATTTCTAGGACACCAAACAGACCTGAACGTCATCCAATGGACGGTAACAGGTTATCTCGGGAGTAGAGGCCAAAGTAACAGAAAGCTTCCAAGTGCACCACCACGGCCACGAGGGAGACACGCAACACTACACTGAAATGTCTGGCAGCAACGCCTGGGACTACGTACGGCCAGTGGTCGAGGAAGGAACCCGAGTATAGTGCTCGTAAACTCTCTCTCTCTCGTGCTCTCTGTCTGTCGGTGTGTGTGTGTGCGTGTGTGTGTGGTGTGTGTTTTGTGTGTGTGGTGTGTGTGTGTGGTATGTGTGCTGTCTGTTTTCCTGTCTGTCTGTCTGTCTGTCTCTCTCTCTCTCTCTCTCTCTCTCTCTCTCTCTCTCCTCTCCCTCCCTCCCTCCCTCCCATCCCTCGTCTCTCTCTCGCTCTCTCACTCTGCTCTCCAAAGTTTGACAAACAAAACAGAAACCGGTTCAGAACTTTGACGGAACGTACTATCTCTAAGCTCTACGCAAAATGCCCTGGGAGCAAGCAATGTGTCAAGTTCCAATACGTCCTCTGACACAGCATCAACTTTCTCTGCACACACACACACACACACACCCACACACACAGCACACACGCACACACACACGCACGCACGCACACACGTCGCCGTCGCGCGCGCGCACCACACACACCACACACACACACACACACACACACACGTGAAAACAAAAATCAAAAATGGCCAAGGTTCCGGTTCCTGCATCCATCCATGCTGACTGACTGACTAATGGCTGGAATTCTCCGGCGCCAGCAAGGGTACTGTTAAGATCAAGAGGCATGTGCGAGCGAGGGGGGCGATTGGGAGGAAGGCAGGGGGGGGGGGGGGGAGGGGGGGAGGAGGAGGGTATGGGTGGAGGGAGAGGTGTTGCAAGCAAAGGGGGGGGGGGGGGGGGGTGGAGTGTGTGAGAGTGGCGAAGTGTTCGAAATGTGTTATGTATGAAGTAGACCCCCAAGTCTGGTCTTGTATGTTGTTATCACGGGCTGATAAGCCCCCCCCCCCCCCCTCCCCTCCCATCACTCATCCATCATCACACCATCACCTCTCATCTCCTACCACACAAACTCCCTCCCCGGCTCCCTCTCTCTCTCTCTCATCTCTCCTCCTCTCTCTCTCTCTCTCTCTCTTTCGTCAATGGGCCAGATAAACGTCCTCATTCGCCGGAGACTCTAAGGACAGAATCCCTCTCTCTTCTCTCTCTCTCTCTCCGCTCTCTCTCTCCTCTCTCCTCCCTCCTCTCTCTCTCTCTCACGGTCCAACGGAGATTAACGTCCTTTATATCCGGACGCCCTTGAGGACAGAATCCCTCCCCCTCCCTCCCTCTCTCTCCGCTCCCCATGGGACATTGTCAACGGTGCTACGATCGTGGATGGGGAAAGCAGCGAATTAATATGGTTCCAGAGGCCGCCTGCCGTCCTCCCTCTCTCTGACCCCCCCTCCCCCCCCCCCCCCCCCCCCCCCCCCCCCCCCCCCCCCCCCCCCCCCCGTCGCCCCAGTGCTCTTCTGCATATTCAGGCCCCTGGCGTCACGAATTCAGAATAAGGAATGGACCCCCGTCTGTCTGGCTGGACTTGCCTTAGGACTTTGTGGAGAACGTGACTTCTGAATACATTCATGGCGCATCCCTCCCCCACCCCCACCCCCCTGGCTTGTGCATTCAAGCACCGATCCCATGATGACAGCCACTGCCAAATATGACGAGCGGGGCGCGCGCGGATGAGGAGGAGGTCAGTGCAAGGAAGCGAGTCAGATCTGTCCATAAACCAAACTATCAAACTCTGGGCAATGCCAAGCCAGCCGATCTATACAACACAACTGACTACACACACACCACACACACACACACACACACACTGTCCCACTTTCTGAGAAACGGAACTCAACCACGAGCAGAAACTGGGTCCACAATGAACGGACTCTGAAAAAAAAAAAAAACCAGCGTACCCTTCCAATCCTCCCACTGAACAAAGAGCAGTGGTGGTGGCGGTGGCCTCCTCTCTCTCTCTCTCCTCTCTCTCTCTCTCCTCTCTCTCTCTCTCTCTCACGTTCATTACTCTCATCGTTCTCTCAGAGCTGTGTGTGTAGCCTGCCATCACCACCACCAACCAGCCAACAGGGAGGGGGTCAGGTGTTGATGCCACGGGAGAGCATCTTTCCCTTCCCTCGCGTTTACGATTGGTATCAAGGCTTTAGGTCACTGACCTGTCGGGTTTGTATCCTGGCTAAATACAGCATTTTTTGCTAAGTGTTGTGGTGGTGGTTTTTGTTTTGTTTTTTTTTTTAAGTGTGCTGGGTTCTTGCGATTCAACACGAGGTGGAGATATTGGGGGAGAGGGAGAGGGGGGGGGGGGAGAACCAAGCAGATGAGAAGTGGGGGGGGGTGGGGGGGGTGGTGGGGGTCCTTTTTTCAGCGAGGCCTTGCATAGACGTTTTCAATGTTAAACCTGAGGTCATCGACCTCCCGAGCCTCGTTTGGGGAGGTGACTCGGGGGGGGGTGGGGTGGGTGGGGTGGGCGTGGGGGTGGAGGGGAGGGGGATGGAGAGTTGTTAGTTTACACGTGTCAGGTTCAACTTTCAGCTAAGCACTGCGGACAGTCTGCAAGAGCGGGAGAAAACAGGCACTGTTCATCACTAGGGCCGGAGGGACCGTGCAGACCAAGGGCGTTCGCGTGAAGAACTTTCACTCACCATGAACCTTACACGATACACGGTTGATGAGAGGAACACGCCGACCTTCTACTGGACTTCCAGTCCAACAGGTACACTTTGTTATTCTTGGGAACGGCCTGGGTTTATCTGCTGGCCCTTTACTCCAAAGGGACGATCCGTTTATTCTTGGTAACGGCCTGGGTTTATCTGTTGGCCCTTTACTACAAAGGGACGATCCGTTATTCTTGGTAACGGCCTGGGTTTTATCTGTTGGCCCTTTTACTCACAAGGGACGATCCGTTATTCTTGGTAACAGCCTGGATCTATCTGTTGGCCCTTTACTACAAAGGGACGATCCGTTATTCTTGGTAACAGCCTGGATCTATCTGTTGGCCCTCTACTACAAAGGGACGATCCGTTATTCTTGGTAACAGCCTGGATCTATCTCTTGGTACACAGCGATCTGTTATTCTGGGTAACAGCCTGGATCTATCTGCTGGCCCTCTACTAAAAGGGACGATCCGTTATTCTTGGGAACTGCCTGGATCTATCTGTGTTGGCCCTTTACTACAAAGGGACGATCCAGCCAAACTAGCGTTCTGCCGATTCCATCACAACCACGGCAAAAAATATATAATATAAATAAATAAATAAGAACGAGAGCCAGTGAGTGAAGAGGTCATTTTCAATGAAGTGGTTCACCTGTCGACCAACCTAATCATCAAACTTCTGGGGAATGCACGTCTGCCGGTCTGCTGCACACACTGACTACGATTTACACAGACTGTGTGGACTTCCGAGAAACTGAACGAACAAACAAACATAACAAGACAACGAAGACAAACAAACTTGCTCAGAATGTTGTGCGGCTCTGCAAACCAAACATACCATTCCGATCCCCCCAACCCTTCAACCTTTCACAACAACAAAAGAAAAGAAAAGACAAACAAAAACGCTGCACTCTCATTTCTCAAGCACTACCCCATTCCCAACCACTAATAATCTCACCCCTGATGGTTTCTTCTTTTTCCAAGCGCCTACTTTTCCACCTACAAACGTCTCTCCACAGTACACCCACCAATCCCGTGCCCCCCCCCCCCCCCCCCCCCCATACCTCAGTCTCCCCTGCCTCCACCCACCCCCCCCCCCTTTTTGCTCCTCCCTCCCTAAGAGGACGAGATGAGAACGCCCTTGCCCGGGATTAGCTCCCCTTTCCTGGTCCTCCTTAGCTGTCTGGAAAGGGAGCTAACCCTCTGACATCTGACAGACAATTCAACAACTGATCCCTCCCTCCTCATCCCCCTTAATCCCCCCCCCCCCCCCCCCCCCCAAATCCAGCCCCCACCCCCCCCCCCCTCCCACTCCCTTATCCACCCTCTACCATCATCTCTCCCTGTCAAGCTCTTTCCGAACAGTCCTTTTTTTGGGGGGTGGGGAGGGGGGGTGGGGGGTGGGGTGGGGGTGGGTGGGGGGGGGGGGGGGGGCACTCGTCCCCGTTCTTTAATCTCACCTATCAAAGCACAAAACCCCAAG
>JADBJO010002242.1:275000-282500 GCA_016801955.1 Conus betulinus
GGATCCCCGCTGATTGACGGCGCCAGGGATGGGGGGGGGTGGGGGGGGGGGGGTGGGGAAACAAGCCCTGAGTGGCCGTCTCCCCCAGTTCCCACCTCCCCAGACCGATCCCCCACCCCCCACCCCACACCCACCCAGCCGCAGCCCTCCCCGACTTCCCACCCCCCCCACCTCACCCCCGACCCATCTTCCACTTCCTGTTGGTCTCCATCCTCCTTTCTCCTATCTCCCTCTTACGTGGTCGATTTTTTTTTTCTCTGTGTGTGTGTGTGTGTGTGTGTGTGTGTGTTCCGACAGATCTTCCATCCTGTCAACCACAAAGAATCCCACACACAGTGTCTCTCTCTTGGTCTGGACGCGGCCGGCTGTCCCAAAGCTGCCTCTACAGATCTTTCTGCACCCCCCCCCCCCCCCCCCCCACCACACACCCCCCCCCTGGCCGGTTGGACGCCCCCGTAGTAGTAGAACATCCTGGGCTGGGACATTGTGCTGGAGGATGTGTGTTCTGGAGGGAGTCTGAGAGCTCCAGTCCACACAGATATTATCCATTCCTTCGTCTGTGTGTGTGCTGGGGCAGGCAATCCGAATTCGGCTAAGGGGGGTGGCTCAAGCGTCGGCAGTGGCACAGTTCTCTGTCTAGTAGAGAGGATTCTGCGGGTTCTTCTTGTGAGGAGACGTGGTGTGGTGGTGAAGGTGGAGGTGTCCCAAGGAGGTGGTGGGGGGGGGGGGGGGTGATAAAGATGTCTCGTCTGCTGTCTCTCCGATCCTGTCCGATCTGCGGGCATGGTCTGGGGGTGGGGTGGTGGGGGGAGTGGGGAGGAGCGAGGGAGGGGGGTGGGGGGAGGAGCGAGGGAGGTGATGGGAGGGGGGGGCACGTTGATGGGTATTGACTGATTGATTGATTGAGTACCCCGCCCTGTTACCTTCTTGTAGACCGTCCCCCCCCCCCCCCCCCCCCCCCCCCCCCCCCCCCCGATCTACACTGCCAGAGGCACAAACACAAGACGGTATTGGAATGGAAAGTAATGGAAGCGAATCTTCCCGAAGAGCCGATCACATCCATCCTCTCTCTCTCTCTCCTCTCTCTCCTCATCTCTCTCCTCTCTCTGCGCTCTCTCCTCTCATTTCTCTTCCTCCTCTCTCTCTCCTCTCTCTCTCTCTCTCTCTCTCTCCTCCGCCCCCTTCCTCCCTCCCTCTCTCTTCCTCCTTTCTTTTCCTCCCTCCCCCCCCCTTTATTTTTCTCTTTTCTTCCCTCCTCTCCATCATCCCATCCCCCCCCCCCACCCACCCCCACACACACACCCCACACAGACACTCTTCACTCTCCTCTCTCCTCATCATCCCTTTGCTAGAAACAAAGCAAAAGCGAAAAGGGAAAAAAAAAAAAAAACGGCACAATCTGATTACGGGCGTCTGCTAACACAGTAGTGGCCAGACGACCATTACCCCGGAGACTGAGCCAAGCCAGAAAAGACCATCAACCAAACCGCTTCAGCAGCATCCACCTCCTCCACCACTGTTCTTATCAGCAAATAGCCCGCACCCACCATCCCTCACAAACCCCCCCCTCTTCTTCTTCTTCTTCTTTCTCTTTCTTCTTCTTCTTTCTTTCATACCACTATCACTATGTTTAGGTACCGGCTGATCTTCCCACAAAAGCCAGGTGAAGGTCTCCGAATGAAGACTGTAAACCGAGGTTCCGTGTGTGAACGCACGCACAAACATCTTGCACACACGTCAAATCCCATCACCAACTTTCGGAAGAGAAGGCCAGTCTGGCCGTTGGTATGTGGATGACACGTTACACACAGAATGCATCCTGCGTGAGAAATGAAAAGAAGAAGGAAGGAAACTGAGTGAACGATATTGAACGATATGGGACTGGATGACACGGGAAACGACTGAATGAAGCGCCAGCAGGCAGCTCCTCAAATTGGCACTACCCAGGTAGGCAGCCCCTTGTGTAAACGAGTGTGGCATTGTAAAGCGCTTAGAGCTTGGTCTGTAGCCGAGGATAAGCGCTATTTAAGTATTCATGATAATGATAACTGAGAACATATAGCATCTAGGGCCTACGCTCTAACAGTGGACTCGGACATTTAGAGAGATCAGATGGAGAAAATTCTCCCTCCGACGTATCCGGACAGAATACCACCTCCTGAACTGAACCTGCCAGTGTGGGCCAGAGGCTTCCCTCCACCACGCCCTCAGCGACTGCACCGCCCTCCTCCCCGACGCCATGGCCGCCATCAGAGACTGCAGACGACCACACCAACTACAGCTGAACGACCTTCTACTGCCGCACCCAACCCTCGGGACGCGGCCCATGAGATGCTCGCCAACGCCCCTGATGTCCTCTGGACTCGACGACTGGTTCTGACCCCCACCTCGGAGCAAGACAAAAGGAACACCAGCAAAACGACAACGAAGGACGACAACATCAACGACCGCCACCATCGAACAACAACACACCGACCACTCCACCATGAACCTTTAAGCCGAGGGGGGCGTCCAAGACACCCGCGAAAGAACAACTGTCCCTAAAAGCTTTCACACTATGAGGACGTGAAGCTCAACCATTCAGAGAATTCTCGCTTGCTTGGTGGCGAGTGCCGAGCGTGTTGTTGGTACACTTCTAGCGGGCGAGAGCGGGGCTAGGGAAAGGCGAGGTTTCGCATGAATGTCTTGGGAGCGGTCTCGTAAACAATGGGAAAGCGGCCGACAGTTGGTTGTTACGCCCTGTGTGATTGGTACACGAAAAGTCGCCACGTTCTCAAAAGGCTGACGGTTCAATGCCAAGAAGAGCTGGAAGTTGTTGTCACATCGTCAATCTGATTTTGTGTATCGCTTGAAGAAGCTGTCAACAAGGCCAGTGCCAATTTTTGTCTTGCTCAAATAAAATCAATGGTCACATTATCAGTTTGAATTTTTGTCTTGCTTGAAGAAGTCGTCACGCTGTCAATCTGAATATTTGCATCGCTTGAAGAAGTTGCTCACAAGGTCACGCCAATTTTTGTCTTGCTCGACGATTTGAAGAAGTTGTCACATTGTCAATTTGAATTTTTGTATCGCTTTGAAGAAGTTGTCACATTGTCAGTTTGAATTTTTGTATCGTTTGAAGAAGCTGTCACATTGTCAGTTTTGAATTTTTGTATCGCTTGAAGAAGCTGTCCACATTGTCAGTTTGAATTTTTTGTATCGCTTGAAGAAGCTGTTCACATTGTCAGAATTTTTTGTCTTGCTTGAAGAAGTTGTCACACTGTCAGTTTGAATTTTTGTATCGCTTCAGAAGTTGTCACACTGTCAGTTTGAATTTTTGTATCGTTTGAAGAAGTCGTCACATTATCAGTTTGAATTTTTGTATCGCTTGAAGAAGCTGTCACATTGTCAGTTTGAATTTTTGTCTTGCTTGAAGAAGTTGTCATAATGTCAATCTGAATTTTTGTCTTGCTTGAAGAAGTTGCCACAATGTCAATCTGAATTTTTGTCTTGCTTGAAGAAGCTGGCATATTTGCCAGTTTGAATTTTTGTCTTGCTTGAAGAAAGTTGTCACATTGCCAGTTCGAATTTTTGTATCGCTTGAAGAAGTTGTCACACTGTCAGTTTGATTTTTGTGTCGCTTGAATGAAACATGTTCCAATGTCGGAATTTTTTTGTCATCACTTGAAGAAGTTGTCAGTGTCGGTTTGAATTTTTTGTATCGCTTGAAGTTGTCACATTGTCAGTTAGAATTTTTGTATCGCTTGAATGTTTTGTCATATTGTCATTTTGAATTTTGCCAGTTCCTTGAAAAAAGTTTGCACAAACTGTCAGCCTGAATTTCTGTCTTGCTCTAAGAAAATGCTCACACTGTCAGGTTGAATTTCTGTCTTGCTTGAAGAAGTTGTCACATTGTCAGGCTGAAAATTTTTTGTCTTGCTTTGAAGAAGTTGTCACACTGTCAGGCTGAATTTTTGTCTTGCTGAAGAAGCTGTCATGGTGTCAATCTGATTTTGTGTGTGTGTGTGTTGTGTGTGTGTGTGTGTGTGTGTGTGTGTGCTGTGTGTGCGTGTGTGTTGTGCGTGTGTCCGAGAAGAGCTTGAGGAAATTTTCCCATGGTCAATCTTGAATTTTTTGTCCTGCGCACGTTTTGTCT
The DNA here is from genome assembly GCA_016801955.1 of Conus betulinus. NCBI lineage: Eukaryota > Metazoa > Mollusca > Gastropoda > Neogastropoda > Conidae > Conus > Conus betulinus. The sequence goes on from JADBJO010002242.1 coordinate 279,136, forward strand.
TTCTGTTCTGTACCCCCCCCCCCCCCCCCTCCCCCCCCCATCCCTCTCCCTCCTCGCCGCAATAATAAGCTAGCCACTTACGCCCATTCTCGCCTCTCTGACGCTCGCTTCTGGCCTGCGGGCGAGGCCATGCATTCCACAAAGGCCAGCTGTGGAGACGGACATCGGGCTACTCGCTATTCCCATTTACAACATTCCCCGTGCCCCGCGCCCGCTGGCAGTTCCGCTGCAACACAGAAATCGATGAAGCTGTTCAATTCACTGCGGAGGCTTTGTGGATGGATCTCTGGGAGAGGCATCTCAGGATGTCTGTAGACAGACATGCACAGCAAAGCATGCACAGAGAGAGAGAGAGAGGGAGAGAGAGAGGGAGAGAAGGATGGAGAGAGAGATGGGAGGAGATGGAGAGAGAGAGAGAACGAGAACGAGTCGAATGACTCAGAGTCGTTTCAGAGTCGTTCTTATCATTCGCCCACTTTCATCACCCCACCCCCGCCCCCCCCCCCCCCCCCCCCCCCCCCTCCCTGTTTTTTGTTTGTTTGTTTCCTTTTAATTCAACACTTTTCAATTCATCATCGACTTTAGTGAATCAAACACGTCCATGCGCGGTCGTGCAAGTACACACACACACACATTCTCTCTCTCTCTCTCTCTCTCTCTCTCTCTCTGGGGCCGTCCCCACGTTGGGTTGGCCGCTGACAGGTTCATTATTCCTCCCTGTCTGGTCCACAATACTAGTTAGTATTTCCTACTACACTCTAGCGTGCGTCTGGCGCCATGCTTGGCTCGTCACACACAGGGTTCGATCTGCCGAGGTGTCGGCCAGCCGCCAGCCACACCATTAGCCCACTGTCGCTTCACATTGACTGACTGCCCGTCACTTCAGCCAACAAGATCCGTGATGCCTACCACCCCCCCCCCCGTCCCCCCTCTACCCGCCCTCTCTCTCTCCCTCTCTCTCTCTCTTCTCTCTCTCTCTGGGACCGTCACGTCGGAGCTGCTGACAGGTTTCATTTTCTCCTCTCCCTGCCTGCCACAACACTAGCAGTCTGACCACATAGATCGAGCGTCCGTCTGGTTCCATGCTTGGCTCGTCACACACAGGGTTCGATCTGCTGGTGAGGTGTCGGCCAGCCGCCAGCCACACCATTAGCCCACTGTCGCTTCACATTGACTGACTGCCCGTCACTTCAGCCAACAAGATCCGTGGTGCCTACCACCCCCCTTCCCCTTCCCCTCTCTCAGTCCACCACACATCCCGTACCCCCTCCCCCCCCCCCCCCCCCCCCCCCCGACCATTCTCTCTGTCTTTGTCTGTCTGTCTGTCTCTCTCTCTCTCTCTCTCTCCTTTTCAGTCTCTCTCTCTCTCTCTCTCTCCTCTCTCTCTCTCTCTCTCCTCTCTCTCTCTCTCTCTTCTTCTTCTTCTTCTTCTTCCTCTTTCAGTCAGTCAGTCTCTCTCGGTCTCCTCTCTCTCTATCTCTCTCTCTCTCTCTCTCTCTCTCTGCAAAAAAAAAAAAAACACCACTCTATATTCCTATCTACCCCACCACCACCCCCAACCCCGAAAAAAGAACGCAACAAACAAAACAAAAAACCAATCATCACACACACACACACACACACACACACAGGGGAAAAAAAAAACACCAAAAACCTGTGGTTGTTAAAGGAGACAGGCGCGAGAGACAGACAGGACACAGGATGATTCACAGGACCCATCTGCCTCTCCACCTCACGAACAAACCATGGGACGGATCATGGGGATCAGGTCACCGTACCAGCAAATCGCACTCCCCCTCCCCCACCCCCCATCCGCCCCCAGGCCGCGAGGATGGTTGAATCGACTGACCCCCCCCCCCCCTCCCCCACTCCCCCAGCAATCCGAGATTTGCCTTCCAGGAATAGCTCAACCGTCCCCGGTGTCATGTGAGCTGTCCTCCGCACAACTAACACCACATCATCTCCCTCACCTCCAGGCGATGTAAGTGAACCCCCCCCCTCCCCCCTCCACTGACGTGTGTGGTGTGGTACTGGCCTAGCAACCTACCAACTATCCGCCTTCTTTGTCTCCACGATTCAACTAGAGGGAGAGCGGCTCGCCTCCCCCCCCCCCTCCCCCCCCCCACCCACACACACACACCCCCTACCCCCCCCCCCCCACCCACACCCCTCCCTCGCCGACAAACCCTGGTGGCAAGATTCTCCTCCACCACGACCCCACACACCCCCACCCCACCCCCTCTTCCCCGTCTCTCCCTGGAGGAAGATCCGATTTCTCTGGACGGAACCCAACAACCGACCGACCAAAGACTCTTTGCACAGGTTTATCACCGCCACCTAGTCAGTCCCCTGACAACGGCTGATGAGCATGAGGAAGGGGGGTGTGGGGGTAGGGGGTGGGGTGGTGGGTGGGTGGTCCGGGAGGAGGGAGGGGGGGATGGGGAGGATGGCGAGTGACTGGAAGGAAGGGAGGGAGGTGTGGGACAGTAGATGTCTCTCCAGTCACTGGCATCGCTCCGCTATACTATACCCACAGGGGCACACAGCAAGTGATTCTCTAGTGCCACATCCTCATCCCACCCCCCCCACCCCATCCCCTCCTTCCCCTTTCTGTGTACCTCTCCAGGGAGGACAAGTTGGGGATGGGGGGTGGGGACTGGGGGCGGGGGTGGGGGATGGGGTGGGGGGTAAGGAGAACTAACAGAGCGAGTGCCAGACAAAAAAAAAAAAAAGGGGGGGGGGGGAGGGTGTGGTGAAAGACGGACGACTTGCCATTGACTTTTAGTTCTTAAGAGTCGTCCTGACTTTTTCGTCCCCCCCCCCCCCCCCCCCCCCCCCCCCCCCCCTTTTTTTTTTTTCCTTTCTATCTTTCGTTTTTTTTTCTTCTTTTTTTTTTAAAAAACACATCATTCGATCTACCTAGCTAGCACAATTATGTTCGAGAGACACGCGCGGTAAAGCAAGACCACAGACATCCAAGATGGGCAAAACCTCAAAACGGTCGAGGATGGGGGACGAGGGGGGGGGGGGAGAAGACTCTGGGGTGTGTGTGTGTGTGTGTGTGTGTGTGTGTGTGTGTGTGTGTGTGTGTGTGTTGGGGGGGGGGGGGGGGGGTCCGCAGCAGTCTGCATCTGGCCTGTCATGACCCTCTGAGGCGGCAGGGGTGGAGGTGGGGAAGACTGTGGGGGGGGGGGGGGGGGGGGGGGGAGAGTGGCAGTGTGTGTGTGGAGTTTGGGGGGGGGGGGGGGGCCTGGAAGGGCAGGGGTAGACAATAAATCTGAAGGGTACGAGTCCTGCTGATTTTCCGCTTCACAGAAACCCCTCCCTATACTACTGCCTGCTTTCCACAGAACTTTCTGTCACAA
>JADBJO010002242.1:285000-287500 GCA_016801955.1 Conus betulinus
TTTGTGTGTGTGTGTGTGTGTGTGTGGTGTGTGTGTGTGTACACGCGCGCGCCAGCGAGCGAGCGAGAGTGACGAGAGACCACGAGAGAGAGACAGACAGACATAGACAGAGTGAAGAGAGACAACGAGAGAAGAGAGAGAGAGAGAGAGAGAGAGAGAGAGATAGAGGAGAGAGAGATCCACGAGGAACAAAGATAGAGACACAAAAAAGAGGAGATGAGAGACACTCCAGAGGAGAGAATCCGAGAGGAGTAGAGATAACAGACATGACATACAGGAAAAATACAGACAAGACAGAGACAGAGTGAGAGAGAGAGAGAATGAGAGAAGTGAGATAGAAAACCACGAAGAGAACTATAGAGAGATAGAGATAGAATTCGAAGACCACGAGAGAGAAGAGAGGAGAGACGAGTGGAGACAAGAGATACAGATACAGAATGAAAGAGAGATAGAGATAGATACGAGAGACCACAACCGAGAGACAAGTGACAGCGACAGAGACGAGAGTGAGATAAGAGAAGAGAGATAGAAGAGACATAGTGAGAGGAGAGACCATGAAGACGAACCCAGAGCGAGACCAGACCAAAACTACAAGCGACACGGACTTAGAAGAAAGAGAGAGACAGAAGAGAGTAGAGAAGAAAACATACTATAAACATAGAGAATGAGTGAGATAACAGAAGAGAAGACAGAGAGAGAGAAACAAGAGAGAGAGAGAGATAGACATCCAGACGAGACCACGAGAGAGAGAGACAAGAGAGAGAGATAGTACAGAGTGAGATACAGACGAGATAGAGACGAGAGACAAAAAGACAGTGAGAGAGCGAGCAGAGAGAGCAGAACCAAAGTATACCGATTGACCACGAGAGAGAAAAAAAAAACCAAAACAAAAAAACATAACACTCAACAAGCGAAAAACAGATGAAAAAACGCAAAAAATAATCACAAACAAAAAACCACAAATAAAAAGATAAAACAACACAAACACCAATAGAAAAACAACTTTGTAAAACACCTGAAACACACAATCAAATATAGAAAAAATACAACACCACGCCGTAACTAATTAAACAAAAAATAAAACAAAAACAACAAAAAAATACAAAATAAAAAACCTTGTTTAAAAAATTAAAAAAAACAACAAAAAAAATTTAACAATAATAACCAATGTACAAAACTAAAAAACAACCAAAAAAAACAAAACCCAACAACAACAAAAAAAAGTAAAAAACACAAAACAATAAAAACAACATTAAAAACCACAAAACTACAACAAAAACATTAAACGTAAAAAAAACAAATAACACAAGTATTGTAACCACACGTAAAAAAGCTAAAAATAAAAACGATTAAACGAACAAAAACCCCAAAAAAAAAACAATTACAAAACAAACGCCAAAAACACACGAACAAAAAACAAATGTACACAATATAAAAACAAACAAAACCAAACACTTGTTTAAAAAAAACCAAAAAACAATGTAAAAAATTAAGTGTTAAACAAAAAAAAAAAAAACCCAAACGACAAAAATCCTGTGTAATAACAAGAAAAAAAAAAAAAAACGTTTAAATAAAAAAAACCAACAGAACCAAAAAAAAAACAAAACCACAACAAAACAAAAAAAAAAAAACGACAGTAAAAAAAGTAATAAAAAAAAAAAAAACCCAAAAAAAAATAAGATTTTGGTAGACTAAAAAATTTGTTAAAAAAACCAAACACCACAAACAAAAAGGTTAAAAAAAGTTAAAAAAACAAACAATTGTTAATTAAAACACTGTAGAAACAAACCAAAAAAAAAAAACCAAAAACCAAAAACCATCACCACCGGACAAGTACAAAAAAAAACAAAAAACAAACAAACATCACCAAAACAATAACCAGAAAAACACTAGTTCTCGAAAAAACAACAATTAGAGAGATGTAAATAACCTTCAGTGAATCATAACAACGAACGAACGAACTTGTAACCTTAAAAAAAAAAAAAAAAAAAAACAAAAATAACCTAAAAACAAAAACACGTTACAAAAAAAAAAAAAAAACAACTCAAACAAATTGAAAAACAGAGAGAGAACGAGAAAAATTAAAAAAACCAAAACAAAACCACAGAACCCCAACAATAAAAAACTAAAACAATGATTATTTAAACCCATACAAACTAACCAACAAAACTAAAAACAAACAAAAAAAAAAAAAAAAAAAACATTTCACCAAAACAAAAAAAAAACCAAAAAACCCCCCATATACAAAAAAAAAAAAACAGGTACACCCATTGTAACACAACGGAACTATTTTATTAAACCAAAATAAACCAACAAACCATAAACCCACCAACCCACAATAAACCACCTTAAAAAAACTAAACAAAAATTAGTGCAATAAACTCAAAACACAACAAAACCCCATAAACAAAACCACACCACAAACAATTACCAACCCCTAAACAAAAAAAAACAAACAAACCAAAAAAAATTTTGTAAAAAAACCTACCCAAAACTAATG
>JADBJO010002242.1:295000-297500 GCA_016801955.1 Conus betulinus
ATTAAAAAGCTGACCGCGTGGACAGTCGGTCGTTGTTGGCGCTGGCCTTTTATTTCCCCCCATCTTGGGGGCTCCTTCCTCTTTAGGGAGGGGGGGAGGGGAGGGGGGAGGGGGTGGCGGGGTTGGGAGGGCGAGGTCACGAGGTGGGTACACCTATGCAGACATGTACCCTCCTCAGGCGAACGGAACGGTGCGGAGGGCACCTCAGGGTTGTCGCGCCATCACCATCCATCAGCGAGGTTTAAGAGGCTGGTGGGACCCCTGAACCATCTGACCTCACGCTCACACTCTTCACCGCGGCTCAGAAGTCCCACCACTCCCATCGTCATCATCATCATCATCCTTTCTCTCTTCAGCTGACTGTCCTGTCTGTAACCCCCCTTCTTCTACCTAACTTCCCCCCCCCCCCTCTCTCTCTCTCTCTCTCTCTCTCTCTCTCTCTCTCTCTCTCTCTCTCTCTCGATTTAAACGTCGTACTGCTCACGGCAAATCGAAATGAAATAACAATGAAGAATGTCTGCGTATCATTTGTACAAAGCGTTTGAAAGATGCACGGTATTACTCAGTTAGAGTGGTGTTGGATTGTGTGATCAGGGTGGGTTACAGCTCAGTTGTCATATCATGTTGTGTTATCAATTAATTATTCATTGTTTAATAAGAAAAGTACTGTCAAGGTATTTGCAGCCCCTTCAGAATGGGCTATGGTCTACACTGAATAAACTCTCTCTCTCTCTCTCTCTCTCTCTCTCTCCTCTCTCTCCTCTCTCTCTCTCTCTCTCTCTCTCCCAACAGCATCAGAAGACAACACTCAGAAGACAGCCGTCAACAACAGCATCAGAAGACAGCTCTCCAGAGACAGCCATCAACAGCATCAGAAGACAGCACATCAAAGACAGCCAACAACATCAGAGGATAGCACTTCAAAGACAGCCATCATCAACAACAACGTCAGAAAACAATACTTCAGAGACAGCCATCAACTGCACCAGAAGACAGCACTTCAAAGACAGCCATCAACAACATCAGAAGACAGCACATCAAAGACAGCCATCAACAACAACATCAGAAACAGACACTTCAACGACTGCCATCAACAACAACATCAGAGGACAGCACTTCAAAGACAGCCATCACAACAACAACAACATCAGAAACAGCACTTCAAAGACAGCCATCAACAGCAACAACATCAGAAGACAACACTTCAAAGGCAGCCATCAACAACAACAACATCAGAGGACAGCACTTCAAAGACAGCCATCAACAACAGCAACATCAGAGGACAGCACTTCAAAGACAGCCATCAACAACAACAACATCAGAAGACACACTTCAAAGGCAGCCATCAACAGCAACAACATCAGAGGACAGCACTTCAAAGACAGCCATCAACAACAACAACATCAGAAGACAGCACTTCAAAGACAGCCATCAACAACAACATCAGAAGACATCACTTCAAAGACAGCCATCATCAACATCAGGGGACTGCACTTCAAAGACAGCCATCAACAGGATCAACCAAACTAGGACTGCACAGGCAGCCATGTACAAAATCATCCAAACAGCATGCCAAGACAAGTCAATAACAAAACAAAATCACCAGAATAGAAGTACTCCAAAGACAGCCAAGAACCAAAAAAAAATCATTTGAAGATGAAGACAGCACGCCACTGACTACAACAACATCACAAGAAGACGAGGAGAGTAAAGCACAAACTATTTACAAAAAAAAAAAAAAAGAAAAAGAAATGAAAAAAGGAAAAAGGCAAACAAAATCACACGAAGATTAAAACAACGCTCAAAAAAAAAAAAAAGAAAAAGAAAAAGAAAAAAAGAAAGAAAGAAAAGAAAAACAGCAACAAAATCTTTAGAAAGAATGAAGAAATTCCTTCAAAAATTCAAGCCACGCACGGAAACTCATCGAAAAATTTACAGGCATCACTGACAAGGAGAGCTTAGAACAGTCTCGGAGGAAGGATGAAGATGACACATCAAAAACAGCCTGAACAAAAAAAACAAAGAAAGAAAAACAAAAACAAAAAGCAAAAAACAGTCCAGCACACCACCACAGGCAGCCACGAAACAAACATTTGCAAAACGTCTTTCAGTCGAAACGTTGCCTCCTCCCCAACCCTACCCTACCCCCCCCCCCCCCCCCCAAACTCCCTTCCCACCTTCCCTCCCCATTCTCCACACCCCCCCCCCCCCCCCTCCACACACACACACACACACACACACACACACACACACCGCAACACTTGTTCCTTCCCCCTTAATTACAACTCAGAAATCCCGTCGTTCAAAGAGCCCCGCTCACTTCCCATCTCTCTTCAATATCAACCCCGCAAACAAAGCGCAGCAAGAAGAAAAAGTAACACAGCCGACTCGGAAGTCTTGCAAGATGCACCAACTGACAAACTGATCCGGTGACTGTTCAGAACCTCCACAAAGTCCACAACCGAAGGAAAGAGCAGAAGAAAGGGGGGAAGAACCAAAA
>JADBJO010002242.1:307500-310000 GCA_016801955.1 Conus betulinus
ACACACAACCTCACGCCACTCGTGGGCGCCGATAAACCCCCTTGCCAATACCTATACTATATGTCTGCCAGCAGCAGCCAAAACACGTGTGTGTGTGTGTGTGTGTGTGGACATCCCTGGCTCACCTGCCTGACCTGACCTAACCGACCGCTCCGCTCGCTCCACAAGGTAAAGCAGCAGGAAGAGAAGGCAGGGGGCCCAGAGCCTGAGCCAGCGAAGTGGCCAGCCCTGTCCGTCAACACCAAAAGAGAGATCTCCACCAACTGAACAACCTCCCACACACACACAGACATAGACACCGACCGCGTCGTGCCAACAGGTTGTCAGAGATGCTGGGATAGCCGGCCGAACGCTCGCTCCCTCTCTCTCTCTCTCTCTCTCTCTCTCTCGCGGCAACAAACACACGATGGCCGTCTCGACCTCTCTCCTATTCTGCGGGGACGACGAACCAACCCCACAGACTCGCCCGCGCGCTCAACTCACTTGCGCATGGCCAAGGGAGACAACCCCCCCCCCCCCCCCCCCCCCGCCCCCCCCTCCCACCTCGCCCCCACCCCTACGCCCGCCAGTCACTTCATTCAGCCACGGTTACGAAAATCCTATCCTGAGAACAAACCATAAACAAGTCGAGTAACTCTTGCTTCCTATGAACAAGATCCCATGGTGAGAGAGAGAGCAAGAGTTACCCTAACTTTGCTCAATCATCCTCCTGTACGAGGCAGACTACCAGAACGACAGACAGACAACTTGCCACGCACGGTCTCGGCCGATGATTCGGTGTTGGACTTTTTTCTTTTTAAATGACTACAAGCCGTTAATGAGGGGTCGTCGACCATGGCGTTCACTGCAAAGACTGGTGGTTGTCATCGTGTCAGCTCTTTTAACAGCCACAAGTTCGACGACCTGTTCAGCTGGTTTTCCCCACAGGAGAGGGGAAACGTGGGACGGAGAGGGGGGGGGGGGGGAGGAGGTTCCGAGGAAAGTTGGGGTAAGCAAAACACACACACACACTGACACACAGCAGTCACATTCAACGATGTCTCAAAACACACACACACACACACACGGAGTCAGAGATTTGGTACAGGTGCGATTAATATCGAGCAGACGAGGAACCCCCCCCCCCCCCCCCCCACGCGCGCACACACACACGCTCTCACTCTCTCTCTCTCTCTCTCTCTCTCTCTCTCTCTCTCTCTCTCTAACCGCACGGCACCTGAAGTAAAAGCGCCAACGCACCGAACAAGCTGAACTCTATCAGTGAGCCCAAAGCCAAACCACACACCGGCTATAGACTTGTTATTCCCAGTGCTCAGACAGCTGTGTGTACTGTTCATACATTACTACTGCTTGCCTCCCACATTGTAGACGCCATTCATCCCGTACTCAAGAGGACTTGGAGTTTGAGGGGGAAGGGGGGGGGGGAGAGAAATAGTTTGAGTTTTACGTCCTGATAGCAAAAGCTTTTGGGGACATGTCTTTTGTTGACGGTAGTCTTTGGTGTCATTGGATTTAGGAGATTTTCGTGGTGCGGTCGGTCATTGTTGTAATTCGACGACGGATGTAGTTGAAGTTGTCTCCTTTCGTTGTTGTTGTTGGTGTTCATTTTGTCTTCTTCTGAGGTGGGTTAGAACCAAATGTCGAGTCCAGAAGATGTCAGGGCATTGGCGAGCATCCTCATGGGTTGAGTCCCTAGGGTTGGGTGCGGCAGTAGAAATTCATGCAGCTGTAGTTGGTGTGTTCGTCTGTAGTCTCGGATGGTGGTCATGGCGACGGGCAGGGCGGTGCAGTCACTCAGGGCGTGTTGGAGAGAGGCCTCTGACCCGCACTGGCAGGTCAGGCCCAGGAGAACACATCTGTGGTATCCTGTCCTGATCCGTCGGAGGATCTGCTGGAGTCCTCGGGGAAGTCGGAGTCGTGGAGTTTTTCTTCGCATGGGGATGAACACCCATCCTCGCTCGGCACATTGGGCCTTCATAGCGTCGTTCCTGATGTCGTAGGCGGCTTGTCGGGCTTTGCTGGTAACTTCAGCCAGAAACAGTCGTAGGTTGACTTGGTGGCCAGTTTCTCGTGGCGATTTTGGCGCCACTGTCCGCGATGTCGTTGCCCTTGATTCCTGTATGGGAGGGCAGGGGGGGGGGGGGGGGGGGGGGGGGGGGGGGGGGGGGGGAGGAGACCCCACTGCTTCTATTACAGCTTCGGGGCGGCTTGCCAACAAGAGGAGGAGCCCCTCACCCCCCTACCCCACCCCCACCCCACCCCTCCCTGATTTCACACCAATCGCCAGGAAGCCGACAGAAGTCGGTGACTCGCCAACAACACGGTCCGACGCAGCGACTGAGACATGAAACAAACGGGGAAGCGTCAAAGCCTCATCTCTTTGAATCTGCTGCTACCCACTGTTTCACATCACCCCCCATCTCCCACACACGACCAGACACATGGGGTGTATGTGAGGATTATAGGTCAGAAGCACTGTCCTTTGCTCCTCCAGCACTGT
>JADBJO010002242.1:317500-327500 GCA_016801955.1 Conus betulinus
TCGTTCACACGCTCCGTGAGTGTACGCGCATACGCCTTCTCGCAGCACGACGTGTAATCCACGTCCTGGCGCAGTTCACGTCCATCGCAAAACAAAAACAAAAAAAAGTTGTGCGTCATACGTGAAGTGGACAACAGTGCTGCCTCCTGCATGACTTCAGCCCCCAGAACGTCCCTGGTCCAGCTTCCAGCTCCAGTCCTGCTACACACACCCCATACGCTCTGCACAGTGATGCGGGATTGTCTTCAGTCGTGACAAGCTCCTAGTATAGCATCAGCGGTCTCCAAAATCCCTCCAAGTCGGAGTGTGGCTGCCCACGTGGCGGGGTAATCAGAAACGGTCACACACGTAATGTTCTCTCATCCCCAGCTGATGCATCTGTACCATAGTGTTCAAGTACTTCGGCTGTTCGGATGATCCCTGGAGTCTTTTAGCCACGGTACGACGACAACAACCAACAACAACAAGAATACCCCATCTTCGACGCCACCAAGTGACACGGGTACATGGCATTCTGGCACCTTCTTCCACTGTCCCCTCGGGCTGAAACCCAAGTCCACTACTGACTGTAAAGAAAGAACTGAACGATAGGAAGGTAGGCCAAATACAGCAGCTATGTCGACATTTTCATCGAAGGTGGTGGTGTTGATCAAGCCAGACAACTTAACATTTTCTAGTTTGGGTGTGATGAGGGGGGGGGGGGGGGGGGGGGGGGGGGGGGGGGAGAAGAGCACACTTGCATGCCATCACAAAACATTTGTTTCTGACTTTTCGCTCTAAAACACTTCATTCCCTTCGTTTTATCGAAGCTAACGCGGGATAATAAACTGAAAATAAATACGTTTTTTTTTCGTTTTTTTTTTTTTCGTTTTTTTTTTTTTTTTTTTTTTTCATGCGTGAGGCGACGATTGTTGCCAAGCTCACTGTATTACGCAACATTTTGCGCAACACGGTGAACTAGGCAAGAACATGGATTACGCATAACGACGTATGTTCGCCTTAACTGATGGGGTTGTGTGTACCAGTGGGTAAGGGGGTGGGGGGAAGGGAGGGGTTGGGGGGGGAGGGGGGGGGGTTGATGGCATGCACTAAGCAAATAAGTAGTGATTGAAAACAAGTTCAGGCTTAAATTCTTGCTGTTTATGGCCAGCCTACATATACCCACGACTCACACACACAAAATGAACAGGCTACCTACATATGCCCACGACTCACAAAAAAAATTAACAGGCTACCTACCTAAGCCCACGACTCACCAAAAAAAAAAAAAAAAAAAAAAAAAAATTAACAGGCTGCCTACATATACCAACGACTCACACACAAAAATTAACAGGCTGCCTACATATACCCCATGACTCACAACAAAAAAAAATTAACAGGCTGCCTGCCTACATACACCGACGACTCACAAAAAATTAACAGGTTGCCTAAAAAATCATACCGACGACTCACAAAAAGTTAACGGCCTCCTATATATACCGACGACGCACAAAATAATAAGCCTGCCTACAAATTCTGACGACTCGCACAAAAAAAAAAAATAAAATAAAATAAACATCCTGCCTACACATTCTGATGATTCACAAAAAATTTAGTAGCCTGCCTACACATACCGATGACTCTCAAAGAGTTACAATCTGCGTAGTTACACCAACAACTCCCAAAAGCCTGCCCTACAGATACCGACAACTCACAGAGAGTTAGCAGTCTGCAGATATACCTACGACTCACAAGGAATCTTAATAAATGTTAGCGAACTGCCAAGTGTAACGTGGACAAACGAGTCACGTGACAAAACACGACGCGTTTCGACCTCTTAGGTCTTCTTCAGGCAAGACACAAACAAATAGTACAAAGAAAATGAACGAATTTGTCACTTACCTTTCTTCAGCGCAAGGTAGGCGTTTGATGACCTACACTGCGCTGAAGAAAGCTAAATGACAAATTCGTTCATTTTCTTTGAACTATTTGTTTGTGTCTTGCCTGAAGAAGACCTAAGAGGTCGAAACGCGTCGCGTTTTGTCTTGTGACTCATTTTTTCCACGTTTATCTTGGCAGTTCGCTAACATTTATTTCAGAGTTGTTCAGATTTCTGCCTGCAGTCGTCTCACTTTGCAACTAGACTCAAAAAGTCAACCAGCCTGCTTGTCTCTACCGACAACACACAAAGACCTAGCAGCCTTCCTACATTTTACACACTACTCTCAACATAAGAGTTAAAAGCCTGCCTACGTATATCGACAACTCACAACGTGTTAGCAGTCCGCCTATATATCAAACAGACCATTCACACATCCTGTCATACAGACCACCACAAAAAGAAAAGTTTCACGGTCTATTCACACACACAAAAAACTAAGGACCAGACATGAAATCCCAACGAAAAAAAAAAAAAAAAAAGAAAACCCCAACCAACAATCACGGCTCTTCTTCTTGGAACAGAATGTAATTTCACCGTTAAAACCCAATGTTCCAGAACTTTTTTTTTTTTTTTTTTTTTTGGCAAATCAATCTGAAGATACGGATGAGGCAACTAACAAAAAAACAACCCCACCAGACATTCAGCGTCCCTCTCCCTCTCTATAAAAAACGTTCTCTCTGCTCTCCTCTCTCGTTCTCTCTCTCTCTCTCTCTCAATCCTCTCTCCTCTCTCTTGCTCTCTATAACAACTGCGGATTCTCTCTCTCGTTCCTCTATCTCACAAATGCCTCTCTCTCTCTCTCCTCTCTCTCGTCTCTCTCTCCTCCTCTCTCCCATCCTATTTCTCTCTCCCTCGATCTCTTAACGCCTGCGTCTTCTCTCTCCCTAATCCTCTCTCTCTCGGTTTAAACACAGGCTCCCTCTCGCTCTCTCTCTCTCTCTCTCCCTCTCTCCTCTCTCTCTAACCACTTGCATATTCTCATCTCTCTGTCCCTCTACCTCTCACATAATGCATTTTGTGGGGTGTGTGTGTGTGTGTGTGTGTGTGTGTCTGTGTGTTGTGTGTGTGTGGGGGGTGTGGGGGGGGGGGGGGGGGTGGTGTGTTTGTGTGTGTGTGTGTGTGTGGTGTGTGTGTATGTGGGTGTGTGTTGTAACACACGCGTATTCTCTCTCACCCCCTCTCTAACACATGCATTCTCTATCTCTCTCTCATCTCTCTCTCCTCTCTCTCTCACTCTCTCTCTCTCTCTCTCTCCGGAACTTTTCGTTAAGTATACGTTACCAGACACGCTCACCAGCGACGGGACGGACATTACCACACGTTCGTGTGGTATGTTCCGTATCTGATTCACAGAGCCGTCTTCCGCAACGGCCTATTGCTGATGCCCCACTAATTAAGCACCCCAACCCCCGGCCCCCCCCCCCCCCCCCGCCCCCCCCTCCCCCTCCCTCTCTCAATCCCCGACATCACAGTAACGCACATCAAAACGTTACTTACACACGACATTCCGAGACTGAGTCACTGTGTCGATCTTACATCCCTACGAAAAAAAAAAAACAACCCAGTCCCCCGTCCCACTCCCTCACCCCACCCCCACCCCCCCCCCCCCCCCCCCTCCTTAACCCACCCCATTGATCAATGACGCGATAGCGATTGTTTATTCTTGTTTCTATTGTGTTGAGTTTGGCGCGGAGCCAGCCTATTTTCATCCGCAGGCTGTGTAATATCAGCTCCTATTTGGGGCGTTTACGACGAATCTCGAAATCTCTCTCTCTCTCTCTCTCTCTCTCTCTCCTCTCTCTCTCTCTCTCTCTCTCTTGCGCGCGCGCGCGCCAACAGATAGATGCATGTCGCACCGCAATCGATGATTCTGTTCACAGAAGTCATTATTCTCATCTCTCTCTCTCTCTCTCTCTCTCTCTCTCTCTCTTCTCTCTCTCTCTCTCTCTCTCTTCACCAGCCAAGGAGCGATGCCAACGCAAAAAAACAAATCCGCCGATGATGTACATGACGTAAGGGGCAGAAAGGAGAGGAGGGGCAGAAAGGAGGGAAGGGGCAGAAAGGAGAGGAGGGGTAGAAAAGGGACGTGTGTGTCGGGAAGAGGACCAGAGGGTGACTGGTGGGATGGATTACCATGACATCACGTCACTAGCTTATGGGTCCTCCTCGAGATGTCCATCAGTGGTGTGTGTGGTGTGTGTGTGTGTGTGTTGTGTGTGTGTGTGTGGTGTTTGTGTGTGTGTGTGCGCAACGCGCGCGCACGTGCGCGCGTGTTGTGTGTGTGTGATTGTGCGTTCGTGTTCGTGTGTGGTGTGTGTGTGTGTGTGCGCGCGCGCGCGTGTGCGTGCGTGAGTGTGTGTGTGTCGTGGTGTATGTGTGTGTGTGTTGTGGTGTGTGTGTGTGTGTGGTGTAGTGCGTGCGTTGCATGTGTGATGTGCGTGCGTTCGTGCCTGCGTACAATAGTGGGGGTTCTGCGCACGTACGTGCGTGCATGCGCGCGTTGCGGGTGTGCGAGCGTGCATGTGTCTGTGTGTGCTGTGTGATCGCTCAAGGTCTTTCGACTGCCGGTGCTTCTAACGAGATGGCCTTTTGACGCGGGTGGGGCTAGGCAGCATCAGAACTTCTGGTTCGCTTGGGGGGATCTTGGTGCTGGCTAACGATGTCCTGGCCTTCCCCTAAAGGGTTTGCCTGCACTTGCCGCACCACGACGATGGATGACGGACAAGAGCATACCTTTAGCACTGTCATCAAATAAGACAGTCCTACTTCGTTGTTTTTTTCAGTTCGGTACCCACCTGTCGCCCTTAACAACCTCCTTTCCCCCCACCCTCCACTTTTCCCGCGAGCGCGCGCGCGCGCGCGTGGTGTGTGTGTGTGTGTGTGTGTGTCGGGTGAGAGAGACAGGACAAAGAGAGAGGGAGTGTGTGTGTCGAGAGAGGAGAGAGACAGAGAGAGAGGGAGAGAGACAGAGACAGAGAGAGGAGCGGAGACAGAGAGCAAGACAGAGTCTCTAGAGATTTCTGTACTGAGCCATTTTCCAAGGAGCATTTTTCGGGAAATGTCTTTAATACCAGGTGTGACGCACATCTTTCATTTGCAAAGTCCTCAAATGCAGGACTGTTTTTTCGAGAGACACAGATAAGCCACGCGCTCATACAAACACCTCCCCCCCCCCTCCCCCACCCCCCCGGGCCCCTTGTTCACCCTGCCCTTCATCCCCATTCTCTCCCTGCACATTTTACCAGTCGGTCCCCTTATCCTCCCCCCCCCCACACACACGCATGCACGCAAGCAAGTGCACACATGCATGCACGCAAGCACGTTAACACACCAAACGCACGCGTACGCGCGCGCGCGCGCTGCACACACACACAACACAACACACACACACACACACACACAACATACACGCACACGCGCCATAACACACGCACCAAGAGAGAGAGAGAGAGAGAGAGACAGAGACAGAGAGAGACACAGACAGACAGAGACAGGACAGACAGGACAGAGACAGAGAGAACCTAAAGACACTGACAGCTGCATGACAACGGATGGTTCCTGTTGGCCTGCAAACTCCGGGTTAGTGACGATAAATACACAGGGAACATAATTATAATAATTATAAAAGAAGGCAGGAGTAGACGAGCGTTCACGGACACCCCCCCCCCCTTGACATCCAGCACTGGAACCCTGTTCAGCCTCCCTGCTTCTGTTCTCTTCGCCTACTGTACCCCCCTTCTGGAATGAGCGCCGCCATGCCGTTTACCACCCACTCTGTCTTATTACCACCGTGCCGTTTCCACCACACTCTGTCTTATACCACCGTGCCGTTTCCACACACTCTTGTCTTATTACCACCATGCCGTTTCCACCACACTCTGTCTTATTACCACCATGCCGTTTCCACCCACTCTGGCTTATTACCACCATGCCGTTTCCACCACACTCTGTCTTATTACCACCATGCCGTTTCCACCACACTCTGTCTTATTACCACCATGCCGTTTCCACCACATCTGTCTTATTACCCTTCCCCATTTTTCCCCCCCCCCCCCCCCCCCCCCCCCCCCCCCCCCCTCCTTTTTTTTTTTTTTTTAAATTTTTTATACTTGTTCTAGTGCTGGGTTTTTTTTTTGTTTTTCGTGTTTTTTTTTTGTTTGGAATATGTTTGCAAGTGTAGACCGTCCGCTCTTTAGATGCCATGTATTAAAAAAAAAAAAAGAAGAAAAAAAAAGTAAAAAAAGAAAAGAAAAGAAAGGTGTTTGCAAGAGAAGACCGTCCCCTCTTCAGATACTACGTCTTTATTTTTTTTTTTTTTTTTTTTGGGGGGGGGGGGGGGGGGATAAAAAAAAAAAAAAAAAAAAAAAACCACGAAGCAAGTAGCACGTGATCAACGGTTCTCCTCAAGCAGTCGTTCCCCTGTCCGCCCGTTTCGTACCGTAGAGCAGCATCCCCGCTCGCTGTTGACGCTCCGCCAAACATACAGGGGAATGGAAGGAAGAAAGAAGCAGACACCACCACTAACCATGACACCCCTCCCCCTCCCTCCCTCCCTCCCTCCCGCGTGCTGATGTGGCAGATACCGTTCATTCAGACCATGAGGAGGCCAGTGCCAGCCGGATTGCAACCCCTTCGCTGCCAGCTCCGCTCACATTGCTTCCAGGATCATTTCCCAGCCTCAGCTGCTTTTTCTACAGGTCGCCACCCTCATCCGCTGTCTGCAACGCTTGACACTTTTTATGAAGCAATTCACTGGCAACTTTAAACACCTCACTACAGTCGAGAAATGGTCGTTTCTCTCCGTCCAACATCACTATTTTCCCAGCGTTAGCCGTTTTTGTTTGTTTGGGGGGGTTTGTTTGTTTGTTTGTTTATTTTTTTCACAAGTCACTCCTCAGCTGCTGTCTGCAACGCCAACACTTTTATGAAACAATTCACTCGCAACTTAAAAAAGCTCACTACAGTCGAAAAGTGGTCGTTTCTCTTCGTCCAATATCAGTATTTTTCCCAGGATCAGCTTTTTTTTTTTTTTTTTTTTTTTACAAGTCATCCCCTCATCCGCAGTCTCCAACGCTTCTGCAACGCCAAAGACTTTTATAAAACAGCTCACTCGCAACTTCCGACACACTGACAGTCGAAAAAGTGGTCGTTTCTCTTCGTCCTATATCAGTGATTTCCCAGCGTCAGCTGTCACTCCTCATCTGCTGTCTGCAACGCTTAGCACTTTTATCAAACAATTCACTCGCAACTTTCAGTGCACTCAATGTCGGAAAGTGGTCGTTTCTCTTCGACCAATATCATTATTTTCCAAGTTTTTTTGTGTGTGTTTTTGTTGTTGTTTTTTTAAGTTGCTCCTCAACTGCTGTCTGCAACGCCAAAGACTTTTATAAAAACAATTCACTCACACAACTTTCGGTACACTGGAAGTCAAAAAGTGCTTGTTTTCTCTTCGTTCAATATCAGTATTTTCTCAGTGTCACAACGACCCTCGATAATCAGCCAGGTGCTGTGACCGTTCGCATCTCGGCTACGCTGAAAAGGTTTAGAAGAAGAAGACAAAAACTGAAGCGAGAACAACAGTGACATGATCATGTTTCGCATCATTGTTCAGGCTGCAACTATGTTCAACAAAGGTCAAACCCACATCGAAAGGTCACGTCCGTGGAGAAAATCATCAACATTCAGTTTCTGGACGTTCTTGAATCTTACGTGTACGTTTTGTACTTTCTGTTCTGATCAAAGATCTGTTTAAAACCAATAAGGTTTCCCGAACGGGGTTCCCCGTTGGACTCTATCCTGTCAGGAAGGTCAACAGCAGTAAAAACTAGCGCTAGCTAGCTGAACGGAACTTCCCGTTGGTCCCTACCCTGCGAGCAAATTCAACAGCAGTAAAAACTAGCGCTAGCTTGCTGAACGGAACTTCCCGTTGGTCCCTACCCTGCCAGCAAGGTCAACAGCAGTAAAAAGTAGAGCTGGCTGAACGGGATTTCCCGCATGCTGCTATCCTGTCAGTAAAGTCTAGTAATAATGATAATGGAGCTGGCTGAACGGGATTCCCCGTTTGCCTCTATCCTGTCAGCAGGGTAAAAGGTAAAACAACAACAAAGTAGTGTTGGCTGAACGGGATTCCCCGTTTGCCCTCTATCCTGTCAGCAGGGTAAAAGACAACAAAAGTAGTGTTGGCTGAACGGGATTCCCCGTTTGCCTCTATGAACGGGTGGGTAAAAGACAACAAAGTAGTGTTTGGCTGAACGGGATTCCCCGTTGTCCTCTATCCTGTCAGGGTAAAAGACACACAGAAGTAGTGTGTGGCTGAACGGGATTCCCCGTTTGCCTCTATCCTGTCAGCAGGGTAAAAGACAACAGAAGTAGTGTTGGCTGAACGGGATTCCCCGTTTGCCTCTATCCTGTCAGCAGGGTAAAAGACAACAGAAGTAGTGTTGGCTGAACGGGATTCCCCGTTTGCCTCTATCCTGTCAGCAGGGTAAAAAGAGAACAGAAGTAGTGTTGGCTGAACGGGATTCCCCGTTTGCCTCTATCCTGCCAGCAGGGTAAAAGACAACAGAAGTAGTGTTGGCTGAACGGGATTCCCCGTTTGCCTCTATCCTGTCAGCAGGGTAAAAGAGAACAGAAGTAGTGTTGGCTGAACGGGATTCCCCGTTTGCCTCTATCCTGTCAGCAGGGTAAAAGAGAACAGAAGTAGTGTTGGCCGAACGGGATTCCCCGTTTGCCCCTATCCTGCCAGCAAGGTGAACAAGAAGTGCTGGCTTTGCGCCTGAAGTGCGCGCAGTGCAGAAAAGAAGCGGGCTAAAACGGGGCCTCCATGTTTGCCCCTGCGCAGAGTAGAGAAGGACAAAAGGGTGGAACAAGCTTAAACAGGTCTCCACGTGTGCCCCTATTCTGCGTGCAGGATAAAGAGCAGTCAGATGCAGAGGAGACGGAATGAGCCTCTGCTACATGTGCCCCTATCCTGCGCGCAGGGTAAAGAGCAGTCAGAGATGTAAGACACTGAACGGGCCTCCACTGTGTGTGCCCCTATCCTGCACGCAGGGTAAAGAGCAGTCACGGGTGAAATAAAACTGACTGAGCCTCAAACTACGTGGTGCCCCTACACCCTGCGCGCAGGGTAAAGAGCAGTCACGGGTAGGAGGGCACTGATGAGAGCCTCTACTACGTGGCGCCCCTGCACCCTGCGCGCAGGGTAAAGAGCAGACACAGGTGAAAAACACTGAACGAGCCTCTACTACTACGTGGCGCCCCGCCCTACACCCTGCGCCGGGCTTATCAGCGCCGCCATATATAGACGAGGCCTCCAGGTGAGCCAGTTCAAGCCAACCACAGGAGCAGAATATGACGACGGCGGCATCGCATCAACAACAAACACACGGCTCCACTCACTGTACAGACCCTGGTAAGATTACAGCCACGAAAATACCAGGCTTGACGCTAGGCAGTGAAGCCCAGTTGGACGACAGGCTATTTGAGTGTGCCCCCCCCCCCCCCCCCCCCCCCCCCTTACCGCCACCATTCCTCAATTTCTTCCTGCATACCTGAAGACGGAGTGTGGCTCCCTTAAGGTTCATAACAGAATTACGAAACGATCAAATGGCATTTCAAAACAAAAATCTTACCAATGGTGAACCCTTGCTGTTTCAACCGAGGTACGAAGAACTAGTTTAAAATTCATTTACACACACACACACACACACACACACACACACACACACACACACAAAGGCCCCCCAAATGTTTTTTTCTTCTTCATCGTGACACAGAGGGACAGACAGGAAGGGTGTGGCGCTCCAGGTTATGACCAGGTTTGTTTTTGTCCTTCCTTCCTTCATTCTTTCAGGACAACCAGACCACGAGCCTCCTCCAGCAAGGTGGTGGTGAGTCACGGTTCACGTACACTGAACGACTGCTACAGCCAGAACAGAGACAACATAGATGAGAAAAGAGAGAGAGAGAGAGAGAGAGAGAGAGAGAGAGAGAGAGAGAGAGACGAGAGAAGAGGGGAGGGAGGGAGAGGGAGGGCGAGAGAAAGGGGAGCAGAGAGGGGGTGGGGAGAGAGAGAGAGAA
>JADBJO010002243.1:2500-7500 GCA_016801955.1 Conus betulinus
GCGTGTGTGTGAGTGCATGGTGTGTGTGTGTGTGTGTGCGTGCGATTCGTGCGTGCGTGCGCGCGCGCGCGCGCGCTGTGTAAGTGTGTGTGTGCGGTGTGTAAAGTAGCAAATGACATGACGTCAGACCATATAACGTGTAAACGTCTTCCGAACATCATATTTGGAACCTTCGGGTCAGTCCAGTAATCACACGCTGCTTAAATCAGTGCGGGCTGCATCTTTTTTGCAAAGGGAAAAAAAAATTAGTTCATGTTATTTTTAACAGAGAAAAATAGCATGCACAAACATAGCCCTCCATCGTTTTTTCATTAATTTCAGTAAATTGGCCGTTTGCGGGTCGGCTGAGACTATAAGCAACACATTACCCTTCAACTTCGGCCTATGCCTTAGTGGACCAGCCCTGTCATTTTGACCCCCCTTGTCGTCCCGGTTTGTTTGAATTGATTGGTGCACCAAGGACGCAAGCGACAAAGGCCATTTCGGAAAATGACCGATGGTGACACACAGGCTTTTGAAAGACATTCGGCTCCCACAGTCCACAAACGGCAATGTCAATGCTGCGGGATTCACCCCCCACCGCACCGAGCCGGCTTCACGGCCAGGTGGTTAACAGCCTGAGAAGACGTTTCTTTCGTTTTTATTTGTCGGAGGAAAGTTCCAGACTGACGCGTAGGACAGACAGCGTCTGAACTAAACATAGGTGGTGGGTGTTTGGGTGTGTTGTGTGTGTGTGTTGGGTGTTTGTGTGGTGTGTGGGGTGTGTGTGTGGGGGTGGGGACATGTGGTGTGTGAGTGTGGGTGTGCTGTGTGTGTGTGTGTGTAGTGTGTGTGTGTGAGCGCGCGTGGTGTGTGTGTGGTGTGTTGTGCAGAGATGAGATGAGAGAGAGCAGAGATCGCGGAGCGAGAGAGGAGTGTGTGGTGTTGTGGTGCGTGGGTGTGTGGTGTGGGGTCGTGTGTGTGTGTGTTGTGTGTGTGTGTAGTTTGTCTTCACCTAGCTCCATCGTTGATTCTTCTTCTTTTCAGGCAGTGTATATCGTGTGTAGTAACTCTAGCGGCGCCGGTTCTCCCTGGACCATGGCCCACATCGTTGACATGTAGGCTAGCCAGAGTGCATGTTGTACAGAGTTCCTCTCTCTCGTCTGTCTGTCTGTCTGTACTCTCTGTTTTCTCTCTCTCTCGCTGTCTCTCTCTGTCTCTCGCTCTATCTCTATGTTTCTCACTCTCGCTCTCTGTCTCTCTCTGTTTCCTCTGTCTCTCTCTTGTTTCTCTCTCTCTCTCTCTCACACACAAAACACACACACACACACACACACACACACACACACACACACGGCGTGCGCGTTCTCTCTAACTCGGTTTCTCTCTCTCTCTCTCTCTCTCGTCTCTTTCTCTCCCTGTTTCTCTCTCCCTCTCTTCTCTCTCTCTCTCTCTGCATCTGTTGTCTGTTTATATCTCTCTGTCTGTCTGTCTGTCCTGTCTGTCTGTCTGTCTCTGTCTCTCTCTCCTCTCTCTCTCTCTCTCATCCTCTCTCTATCATCCCAGCATGGTCATCTTCAATGCAGGAGGAGGATCCTTATCGGGGGGAAACGTTTACCTCAGGATGCTGGGCAATGTATGTTAATTGCATTGACGACGAAGACGCGCGCGTGGTCACACACACACACCACACACACACAACACAACACAAACACACCACACACACCACAGCACACACACGGACACACGGACGCAGGGCACGCACACTGGAAAAATACAACACATGCAGTATGATTATAACAATCGAACATCAGACTCTAGATCTATTACTGGTGTTGTTGTTATCATTATGATTATTGTCATCATTACAGTTATTCATCATTATTGTTATCATTAGTAGTGATAGTAGTAGTAGGTGGCAGTAGCAATGGTAGTAGTAATAGTACTAAGAAATACTAGTATTGTAGTATGTAGTAGTAAGTAGTAGTAGTAGTAGTAGTAGTATAGTAGTAGTAGTAGTAGTGTGTGCGTGCGTGCGGCGTGCGCGTGCACGTGCAAGCGTGCCTGTATATGTGTGAGTGCGCGCGCGCACGCGTGCGTGTGGCGTTTGTGTGTGTGTGAGTGTGGGTGTGGGTGTGTGTGGGGTGGGGTGTGGTGTGGTGTGTGTGGTGGGTGTGAGCTGTGCGTGCATGCAAGCATGCGTGGTGTTGTGTGTGGTGTGTGTGTGTGTGTGGGTGTGGGTTGTGTGTGTGTGTGTGGTGTGTGAGAGAGAGAGAGATGAGAGGATCTATAGAGAGAGGGAGAGAGAGAGAGGCAGAGGGAGAGGGAAGAGAGAGAGGAGGAGGTAGAGGGAGGGGAGAGAGACAAACCGGCTAACCGATAGATAGGTGGACTGAGGAGTAATGCCAAGGAAGAGAGAGAGAGAGAGCGAGAAGGATAAGATATAGAGACACTGGCAACCCGATGGTGACTCGAATTTTGAGTTGTTTTTGAGAGAAGAGGATGAGAGAGAGAGAGGAAGAGAGAGAGGAGAGGAGAGTTTTGGAGAGAGGAGGAGATGAGAGAGAGAGACTGACAACCTGTTTTGAATGGTGTGTTGACTCGATTTTGCCACAGAGAGAGAGAGAGAGAGGAGACGACGAGAGGAGACTAGAGAGAGCGAGAGGAGAGATATGACAGACAGACAGACAGGACAGAACAGACAGACAGACAGACAGATAGAGATCAAAAACTATAAACTGTACACAAAAGGAAGGACGAACAACAGCAAGAAATAAACACCGCCGGTCACATGCACACCAAGTACAAGAAACCCGAGACAAACGCAACCAAAAACAACAACAACAACAACAACAAAAAAAACAAACCACCAAAAAAAAAAAACAACAAAAAAACAACAACAAAAACAAAACAACAACAAAAAAAACAAAGTCAAAAGAAGAAGACTTAATCAACCTTTAATACACGCAAGTAGCCATGTGCCATGTCAAATCAAAGAAAGAAAAGCAACACGAATTCTGCAGCTGAAACTGTAAAGGTCGACAGCAGAGCGAACCTAAATTTGTCATCAAAGCATATGAACACATGCACCACTTCTGTCCCCCCCCCCCCCCCCCCAAACCTGTCCTCCCCCACCCCGACTCCCCACCCGCCCACCCAACCATCCACCCAACCACACTTGCCCCCTTAATGCCTCACCTGTAGTCCTGCCAGAAATCGTGCACAACGACAATCGATTTTTTGTTTTGGTTTCCGATTCCGAATTTTTACTTCGCTAAAATCCACGAATTTATGAAGAGGTGGGAGCTTTAGAATAATAATTAAAAAACAACAAAACAACAACAACAACACAAACTTACAATATGCTTGCCTTTCTTCCCCATTATTGCATTCCATGTTAACTACCAATGTGAAACAGTAGCGGCGCCGGGGTTGGTGCCGAAATGGCGGCATCAACGAAAAACTGTTAAATCAGCATTGTTGCAAATCGTTAGCCGTGAAAAGGTTTTAACCGGCAAAGCAAAGCACTAAGATGAAAGAAAGTGTTTGTTCGAAAAAAAACACTAACACATGAGTGAAGAAAGGTGGTGCAATATGACTGGGGGGGGGTGGTGTGTGTGTGTGTGTGTGTGTGTGTGTGTGTGTGCGTGTGTGTGTGTGTGTGTGTGCGTGTGTGTGTGTGCGTGTGTGTGTGTGTGTGGTGTGTGTGTGGTGTGTGTGTGTGTGTGTGGTATGTGTGTGTGTGTGTGCGTGTGTGTGTGTGTGTGTGTGTGTGTGTGTGTGTGTGTGTGTGTGTGCGTGTGTGTGTGTGTGTGTGTGTGTGTGGTGTGTTGTGTGTGTGTGTGTGTGTGGTGGTGTGTGTGTGTGTGGCGTGTGTGTGTGTGTGCGTGCGTGTCGTGTGTGCGTACGTGCGTGTGTGTGAGTGTGTGTGTGTGTGTGTGTGTGTGTGTGTGTGTGTGTGTGGCGCGTGCGTGCGTACGTGCGTGTGTGTCCGTGCATGCGAGCGTGCTGCGCGTGTGCGTTTTGTGTGTGTGTGTGTGTGTGTGTGTGTGTGGGGGGGGGTCTGTGTCTGTGTGTGTGTGTTGTGCGTGCATGCAAGGGTATTGTGGAAATTGCGTGCCGTAAGCCGCTGGCTCTGCTATGCCAAGACCTACAACTTTTTCACTTTTCTGTGTCGTAAGGGTCGTTGGTTTTGGTATAATTCTATGCACGAGAACGACAATGCTGAGTCCGGTGGTAGACCCTGAGCCACACCATCAAAGTGACTCAGGCAATAGTGCAGGGCCTTCTCCTCCCTGGGGTAGCCTGATGGCGACCAGACGCTGACGGCTTGCTTTGTTGGTCTTTAGCTGAATGTGGTGGGTGTGTCGTGGTATATCTGGAGCGTCGTAAGTCAAGTGAGCCTGTGAGTCTCAGTCTCTTGTTGCTCCGCCCCTTGGTCTCGCTCTCCCACTCCTCATCTATCTGCCTTCCTTCCTACCTCCCTCCGCTCCTCACCTCCACCCTCCAACCCCAACCCCGCCACTATCTATCCCCTAGTGTCTTTTGTCTGCCTGCCTTATATAACTGCCTAATCTGTCTGTCCGTCCGTCCGTCTCTTAAGTCAGTCTGTCTGTCTGAGTGTGTCTGTCTGTCTGTCCGGTGCTCTCTCTCTCCCAGTGTCCGTCTGTCTGCCTCTCTCTCTCTCTTTGTCTGTCTGTCTTTGTCTGTCGGTCTGTCTGTCTCTCTGCCTGTCTGTTTATTTCTTTCTCTCTCTCTGGCTGACTGTCTCTGCCTCTCTCTCTCTCTCTCTGTCTCTCCGTCCGTCCGTCCGGTCTGTCTGTCTGTCTGTCTGTCTCTCTCTCTCCCCCTGCGTTTGCGCGTCACTCTTGTCTTTCTTCCAAATCAATAATTTAACAACACTCGTGTCGCTGAACTCACTTTGAAGTCGGCCACCTACCTTCAAGGCACGACAACTGCCGTGATTAAGACGGGGAAGAAAACAGGCCTCGCCACACACTTATCTGCTCCGCGCTAACCCC
>JADBJO010002243.1:17917-20417 GCA_016801955.1 Conus betulinus
TTTGTTGTTCTTGTTGTTCTTGCTGTTGTTATTGTTGTGTTGTTGTTGTTTTTTGTTCTCCTTCTTCTTCGTTCTTGTTGTTGTTGTTGTTCTTCTTTCTTCTTCTTTCTTCTTTTATATTTACCTACTACGTCTTTCAGATGTTTGTATCAATGCGGCCGGTTGAAATTGTTTACCATATAAGGCAGTCCCATTCTGTCTTCTTGGATGACAACTTAACATGATAACATGTTCACGATCATTGATTTTTTTTTTTTTTTACATCGTTTGTGCGTGAGTGTGTGTGTGTGTGTGTGTGTGTGTGTTGTGTGTGTGTGTGTTTTTGTTGTGGGTGTGTGTGTGGTGTGTGTGTGTGTGTGTGTGTGTGGTGGTGGTGGTGTGTGTGTGTGTGTGTGTTTGTGTGGTGTGCGTGCGTGCGCGCGACGTCGTGCGTGTGTGCGTGCGTGCGTGCGCGAGTGTCTTATGTTGTGTGTGTGTTGTGTTTGTGTGTTTGTTTGTGGTGTGTGTGCGTGCGTGTGTGCGTGCGTGCGTGCGTGTGTGCTGCGTGCGTGCGTGTGCGTGCGTGCGTGCGTGCGTGCGTGCGTGAGTGTGTGTGCGTGTGTGTGTGTGTGTGTGTGTGTGATCCGTTCATGCCCAGAAGACAGATCCTTTTCTTTCTTTTTTTTCTTTCTGCGTTACGCATGTTGATACTCCTGCGGACTCTCCCTGTATAGACAGGCAGTGGAGTTTTGTGTGTATGACCGGTTTTTTTTTTTTTATCCCGCCATTAAGGCAGCCATACTCCATCTTCGAGGAAGGTGCACGCTATGTGTAACGTGTCATCCATACCAACGGCCAAAACTGCTCTTCTCTTCCCGAAAGTTGGTGATAGGATTTTTACGTGTGAGTGCAAGATGTGTGCGTGCGTCACACACGGAACTCTGGTGTATAGTCTCATTCGAGGACTGTATAGGGAATGGAGTCAAGAAGCAACGTTTAACTCCGAGGGGAAATCCCCATGTACCGAAATTCGACCCCGCAACCCCAGGATCACGAGTCCGGCGCTCTCTACCAACTGAGCTATTCCGGCCCCCCCAATTGGCAGATCCGATGACATTCTCATTCGGGGCCTTGATTAAACATCTTGCTCGAAGGACAAAGGATGGAGGCGGACGAGTGTGGGGGGGGGGGGGGGGGGGGGGGGGGGGGGGGGGGGTGGGGGTGGGGGGGGGGGGGGGGGGATCCAGGGTTGTGCGGCTGGGGGACTGATCCATCAGTACAGATGTAGGCTTAGAGAACCTCTCCTCGAAGCTCTCCACACCACGAGAGGGGATCCTTCCCAGAATCGTCGTGTCAAGATTAAAAAAAAAACAAACAAAACCTATAGCCACAAGGCCAACCACGTGTCAGCAGCAGCAGCAGCAGCAGCAGCAGCAGCGCAGCAGGAGTAAACGATTTCAGATGCCCGCCACGCTGAAAGTGGTGTCTTTCTCCTTGTTTGTGTGGTGTGCTTGTTTAACACTAACTGAAGCGCTGGCATTGACGGTGCAGGGAGAGTAATCGCGGCTTGTCACTGATGGATCGATCGATTCTGGCCTGGGTCATCTTTTTGCTCGACTCATTCTAAGGACCCGGAAGGACCACCGCTGCGCTTGTGTCTCTTGCCTCCAGAGACGTTGGAAAACAGGCTAGCCCCTTAGAATCGACTTCTAGTATGTTGAGCACTATTTTAATATGGTGATGGCAGGAAGGCCTGCTGTGGCTGTTTTGTTGTTGTTTCTGTTTGCTTGTTGTTGTTGTTGCTGCTGCTGCTGCTGTTGTGGTTGTTGTTGTTGTTGTTGTTGCTTTCCTAAGATCGTTATGGTTTATGTTGACTTATTTTCCCCTTTCTTTGTTTGCGAAGTTCACACTGTTGTTTTTCATGAATGTTCTCTAAATTGCTATTGTAGCTATGTTTGTTACTTTTTCTTTTTTCGATTTGAGAAGAGAGAGAGAGAGAGAGAGAGAGAGAGAGGAGAGAGAGAGAGAGAGAGAGAGAGAGAGAGAGTATAGTAGCGTAGACTCATTGTACATCGTCTTCTCCCTGTCTTTTTTTCCTCCTCTCCTCTTTCTTCTTCCTCCTCTTCCTCCTCCGTCATCATTCATCACACTATCATCATCGTCTCATCATCATCATCATCATCTGCACATCCTCCTCCTCCTCCTCCTCCTCATCATCATCATCATCATTATCATCTTTTCAAACGTGACTCTCAACATCTCTAACCTTCCACAATCTCCCTCCCTCTCTCTCAGTCTGTCTGTCTGTCTGTCTGTCTGTCTCTCTCTCTTCCTCTTTCCCTTTCTCTCTCCCCCCCTCCTCCGCCCCCCCACTCCCCACCCCACCCACCCACCCCCACCCCCCCAAATCATGTTTTTTTTGTTTTTTCTTAATTCCTTCGCATGATTGTTTCTTTACTTCAGTCATGGCATTCCTTTCGGGCTATTAGATCCCCTTTGTTTTTGTTTTTTTCTGTATTTT
>JADBJO010002243.1:22917-25417 GCA_016801955.1 Conus betulinus
CCACACCCCCACTGCGACACCAGGGCAACATGTCTTCCGTGAATCGTTTTCGTCAAAACATGGAACAATCTTCCAGACGAAGCGGTCCTGGCCACCTTCTATAGAAGCTTTCAAGAGTAGGCGTGATGCTTGCTGGAGGGAAAGAAACCCGACCGGAACAATCCGTCTTGCCAACAAACCACGCATGCAAAGCTAGTAGTATACTAGCCGCATAACCCACACGGGATCGATGAACAGGACTTCAGAGAAGACCTCCAACATCGTCTAGTTTAGTTCAAGTTCAAGAAACGGAGTTGTCTTCCAAATTTTCGAGGAAGCTCTGGTCAAGAAGACAGACATAAGCATGGCATGATTTGGGTGAAAAGGGGGGGGGGAGGGGGGGGGGGGGGGGGGGGGGGGGGTGTTCAAAAGAAGAGGTTTCAAACCACAGCACAGTTGGTTGGAGAAGAATTTTTCCACTCACTGCCTCTGCGGCACACATGGTATACCCTGTTCTCCTTCTTAGTTGTTAATTCATTTATCCATCCAGCTTAAAATCATGGCGTTAGTGTAGTCTCAAAACTTAGCGGATGTGGTGCAGCATATATGGACTAATCCGCACGCAGTGACGCCTCCGGCTCCTTGATGAAACTGAAAACTGTATACAGGGTTAGCGCAGAATGCACCCAGACAGAACCTCCAAAGCCCTTGAGGTGAATGGGACCCAGAGTCTTGAGATAGTTTAGCTTTTTTTTTTTTTTTTGAAAAATCGAGGTGTTCACGTAAAGTGCAGCTTTTCTGTAGTTTGACATTTTCAGACATTTAGAAAGTGGTCCACTTCCGTGCCGATCGTCGTGAGCACAGCACTGAAGAGCCCAGGACCAGCGAGAGATCCCCATATCAACAAATCGACACACGGAAGTGTATCTGCAGAATAATGGAGGGCACGATTTGGAGGCCCATCACTCAGGTAACACAGATTCAGCTCTGAAGAGACGATCTTCGAGAACGAGTCTTGTGAATGAAGTATTCCGCGAGAACGAGACTTTGTGAATGTAGTATTCCGCGAGAACGAGACTTGTGAATGAAGTCTTCCGCGAGAACGAGACTTGTGAATGAAGTATTCCGCGAGAACGAGACTTGTGAATGAAGTATTCCGCGAGAACGAGACTTGTGAATGAAGTCTTCAGCGAGAACGAGACTTGTGAATGAAAGTATTCAGCGAGAACGAGACTTTGTGAATGAAGTATTCAGCAAGAACGAGACTTTGTGAATGAAGTATTCCGCGAGAACGAGACTTGTGAATGAAGTATTCCGCGAGAACGAGACTTGTGAAAGAAGTATTCACACTACCCCACAGACGACGGTGCCCGTTGAAAATTCCCCAACAGCAGAAAAAGGTCGTGGACAATCCTGGACAGGTTGACCCGCTCTCGCTGACTACCAGGTACAGATGGAAGTGAGTGTAAAGAACACACAGTTCCCGTTTTATAACTCAAGTCATTCTAGCAGTTTGAAAGTAAGGAGATCACAGGCGGAAATTGAAATAAATGTTACAAGGAAGTTTAAGGTAACTCCGCCGCTTGACGTAGACACAAACTAACAGAACGAAACTTCTGAGACCTTCTTCTAGCAAGATAAACAGTAGAAAGAAACTCGTGGAGAGCGTGGCAGCAGAGAGTCCTCAGAAGAGAAGCCCCCTTCAAGCAAGCGTCTCGGCCTTATCTCCTGACACTCTAGGGGGGCTGGGCCACACCCGGTTCATGACTCCGGGATGTCCCTCTGCTGCCCCCCCCCCCCCCCCCCCACACACACCACACACACACCTTTTTTTCCCCATCTTGGGACGAGCCATGGCTGGGATTCGAACCCATGACCCTCTGGACATGCTCATTTTCCACGTAATGACTCGCGCACTCAGGACACTGAAAACGAACAATCACTTATCTTTTTCGAATTTGGCGCAAAACGGGTTTTGAATGATCAGAGCTTGGAGTTAAAGCTTGAAGAGAAGGATTCAAATTAATAGGACTGAACAAAACGATCTGTGGAATTGGAAATGAAATAAGGCAGGGAACAGTAAACAACAAACAGTAAACAAGTGGGGTAGTTTTTGCTCCCATAAGGAAACTTAACACAGAGTAACTTTTATTCAAGACTGGCACAGCCTTTTAAACTTGAATAAAGTCAGACAAATACAAAGACGAACAATCTAATAGTGGGGGGAGGAAACAGACCAACAACTAAATTGTCTTCATAGTAATTGACTTGGCAAAACTTTGGACTTTCAAGGGGAGGGAGGGGGGGCAGGAGATTGAAGATGTAAAAACTGGGGAACTTGAAATTAAGAAAAATATATCAGATATGAAAACTCTTCACTGGCTGCATAAGGGAACCATCGCAATCCCTTTTAAAGGAACAATCGCAATCCCATTTTAAAGGCAAATATATTCGTATTGCCTGCTCGGACAAATTATATTTGTCTTGCCTGCTCCGAGGACGAGGACTTGTATTGCCTGCT
>JADBJO010002243.1:30417-35417 GCA_016801955.1 Conus betulinus
ATGCTTCTCTCTCTGTCTGTATGTCTGTCTGTCTGTCTGTCTGTCTGTCATGCTTCTCTCTCTGTCTGTATGTCTGTCTGTCTGTCTGCATGCTTCTCTCTCTGTTGTATTGTGTGTCTGTCTGCATGCTTCTCTCTTCTCTGTCTGTAGGTCTGTCTGTCTCTGTCTGCATGCTTTCTGTTCTCTGTTGTATGTCTGTCTGTCTCTGTGCTGCAATGCTTCTCTCTCTGTCTGTATGTCTGTCTGTCTCTGTCTGTCTCTCTCTCTGGTGGATGGTGGTGGTGGTGGTGGTGGAGGTGGTGTGGGTGTGTGTGTGTGTGTGTGTGTGTGTGTGTGTGTGTGTGTGTGTGTGTGTGTGTGTGTGATTGTGGTGGGTGGTGGTAGTGGGTGGTGGTGTGTGTGTGTGTGTTGTGTGTGTGTGTGTTGTGTGTGGGTGGTGTGTGTGTGTGTGGTGTGCTGTGGTGTGTGTGCGCGCTCTCGCTTTTTGTTGTTTGTTGCTGCTAAAAAAGGTGTCATGCTTTCGTGTGCGTGTCCAGTTAGTAGTAGTAGTAGTGGTGTGATTAATGTGTGAGTGGTTGTGTGGTTGTGGTATTTATCTATTTAGTACTTATGGTATGTCTTTGTTTTATGTGGTGTGTGTGGTGTGTGTGTGTGTGTGTGTGTGTGTGTGTGGTGTGTGTGTGTTTGTGTGTGTGTTCTGTGTGTGTGTTGCCTGTGCGTTGGGTGTCAAATCTACTGTCTGTCCTTCATTTGTCGTTCTTTTCTTTTGTTGTGTTGCTGTTAACAAAAAGGTCAGAATGCTTAAGGATGAAGCCAATGCATTTCTAATTCCATCCTGCGTTATCCGTCCCGTTTATTGACTGACTGACTGACTGTTAATCTAGCGATTGACTGATCTTTTATTTATTTATTTAGTTAGTTACCTATATTTTTATTTCGTGTCGTGTCTTATCATCTTTTCCAGAAAACTGTCCGTCTCGATGATGCTGATTTTTCTTGTCGTTTCTGTGGCGTGTTTGTCGTGCGTTTGGCAGACAAAGTGTCGTGTCCTGTGTCGAGACATCGTGTCGTGCGTGTAGCACAGCAATATGGGTCGTGTGTGTAGTAAGGATGTCGTGCTGTAGCCGTCTAATTGTCCGGGTCGGGTCGTTCGTGTTATGTAGCAGGCCCAAACACCTGTTGACAAGTCGTGTCAACAGAGCTCGTGTTGTGTCGTGTCGTGTCGTGCGTCTGTGTCGTGTCGGTCGTGTCGTGTCGTGTCGTGTCGTGTGTGTCTGTGTCGTGTTGTCGTCATGTGTCGTTGTCGTGTCGTGTCGTGTCGTGTCGTGTCGTGTACGTGTTGTGTCGTGTCGTGCTGTCGTGTCGTGTCGTGTTGTAGTGTCGTGTCGTGAACGTGCTGTGTCGTGTCGTGTTGTTGTCTGTCATGTTTGTTGTCGTGTCGTTGTGTCGTATCGTGCTGTGTCGTGTCGTGTGTCGCGTCGTATCGTGCCGGTCGTGTTTGTGTCGTGTCGTATTCGTGCTGTGTCGTGTCGTGTCGTGCTGTTGTGTGCTGTGCTTGGGTCTGTGTCGTGTCGTGGTCGTGCTGTGTCGGATCGTGTCGTGTCGCGTGTGTTGGTCGTGCCGCGTTGTGTTGCGTTGTACAGGTTCGGTTGCGTGGCGTTGGTTGAGGTGTAGTTTGTGTTGGGTGGTTTAGAGTAAGCTGCGGTCGCGTTGCGCGGGGTTGCCTTTGTGCCTTGTACTGTGTTGTATTGTACTGCATTGTTTTGTGATGTCGTGTACCGTTTGTACATTGGCACTGTATGTTGGAGATTGCAGTACGGGTGGGTACTGTACTGTGTTATAATGCATTGTTTTGTGCTGCACTCCTTTGTACTGGTGCATTGTACTGTTGTGTTATACTGCATTGTTTTGTGATTGCATCCTTGTACAGCACTGTACTGTACATTGTGTGTTGTAATGCACTTCCTTTTGTACAGCACTGGTGAGCATGTACTGTACTGTGTGTATACTGCCTTGTTTTGTCAAGCACTCCTTTGTCAGCACTGGTGACATGTAATACCTGTACTGTTGTTTTATAGCTGCATCCGTTTTTTGTAATGCACTCATTTGTACAGTACTGGGTGTTAAGCATTGTGTGATGCACTGTGTAAACTGTATTTGGTTTGTTATACTTTTTGGTGAATGCATCTGGTACAGAATACATTGTTGTACTGCATGTTTGTAATGCATCCTGCATTGTTTTTGTATCCTGTATGTTTTGTCTTTGTATTGGTACTGTAATGTGTTATTGTGTACTCTTGTACAGTTGTTGGTATTGTATTGTGTTATACTGCAATGTTTGTACTGCCATCCGTTTGTACAGAATTGGTGACATTGCTATGTACTGAGTGGTACTCGCATTGTGTTTTACTGGCATTGTGTTGGTTGTGTGGTGGTTGTAACATTATTGTGTTTGTAGACTGCTGTTGTGTATGATCTGTTGGTTTGCTTTTTTTTAATGGGGTACGTTCATTTCTGTATCGAGGCGGGTAATTTGTAATAGAATTTGTATTGTACCATATTGCATGGCATTATGATATGAGAGAGAGAGATAGAGAGAGAGAGAGGAGAGAGAGAGAGAGAGAGAGAGAGAGAGAGAGAGACATAACATACAGAGAGATGAGAGAGAGAGAGAGAGAGGGGAGGAGAGAGAAGAGAGAGAAGAGAGGAAGACAGACAGAGAGCCAGACAAAAGAGAGAGAAAAAGCACAGAGAGAGAGAGGAGACCAGACAGAGACGAGAGACAGAGAGGAGAGAGGCACAGAGAGATTGAGAGAGAGACACAGAGAACAGAGAGGCACAGAGAGAGGAAGAGAGATAGAGAGAGAGAGAGAGGAGAGAGAGAGAGAGATAGAGACGAACCACACAGCCAGAGAGCACAGCTGCAAGGCGAAACACAAACACAGGCACTGACAGAGAAGCAGGCAGGCCGGAAAGGATTGGGGGAAAGGGAAAGGGAGGGGGGAGGAGGAGAGGGGAGAGGAGGGGGGAGCGTGGGTTGTTTCTTCTTCTACCTTATTGGATACAACAAAGCTGTTGCAGCGGTTTAACGTCCCCCAGTTGTCCCCACCTCTTCCCCCACCCCCCCCCCCTCCCCCTTCTTCCCCCCCACCCCACCCACCCCACACCCAATTTATCGCCTGTCAGCGGCCCCTTTTTTCTCCTGGTCGCATAGTCTCTCTCTCTACTCACACACACACTCTCACACACACACTCTCTCTCTCGCACTCACGCACGCACACACACACACACACACACCCACACACACACACACACACACACACACACACACACACCTATACACACACCTATACACACACCATACACACTACACACACACGCACGCGCGCACCGGCGCGCACGCACACACACACACACACACACACACACACACACACACACACACACACACACACACACTCTGCACGGCTTTATGGCAGTGTGCACATCACTGAAATGACACACCACGCACACCCTTATTGATCGACAATGACTTGAGTTTCAAAACCGTGTACACATCACTGAAATGATTCAGGCGGCGCACGCGCACGCGCATGCATGACGTGGAGTTTCACAAACCGTGTACACACACACACACACACACAGGCGGCGCACGCGCACTATCTTCTCTGCACGCTTTCTCTCACACACGCTCTCTCTCTCTCTCTCTCTCGCTCTCTCTCTCCTATAATCAATAAATGCAAAATTTTATTTGAATTACACACACAACACACACACACACACACACACACACACACACACAACACACACACACACACACACACACACACACACACACACACACACACACACAAACACACACACACACACACACACACGCACACACACACACACACACACAAAAGAAAGAATGTCGGTAACTAACGGCGCCCGCACTTTTGATCTGAAAAACATCTGTGAGGACGAGAATAGAAACATACGTCACAGACAATGCACACAATGCTGTGTGTACATTATACATGTAGCACATAGTACACCTATCATACACATTACAGGAGTTGCGCACACTATGTCCGTTAAAATGCACGATGTCCATATTCCGTCACTACAAGGAATCAATGTGTACATGCATTACGTGTGTAACATGTACGTGTAATGCGTTTCATGTGCATGATATATCTACCTGCCTTTTTGTTCTCGAGCTTGGTAGAACAGTGTATTCAGTACTCGTTCCCCACCCCGCCCCCCCCCCCCCCCCCCCCCCCCCCCCCCCCCCTTCATCACACAAAAGGATTCTCTCTATAGTAGCTTTGTTACAGGATAGGATAGCAGAAAACTATATTAGATGTGCAATGCGTTTAATGTAGATAATGTATGTAGCTGGTTTTTCTATTCTCGTGCTTTAATAGGAGAGTGTGTAGTACTTTTACCCCCCCCCCCCCCCCCACCCACACACCCCCCCACACTCCCCCCACCCTTTCATCAAACACAAACGATTCTCTTTATAGTGGCTGGGTTATAGGACAGGATAGCAAAGAACTATATACGTGCAAAGCGGTTTTTTTTTTTTTTTTTTTTTTGAATAATATGTGTAGCCGTTTCCCATTTTCGTGCTTTGGCAAGAGAGTGTATTTGGTCCTCGATCACTCTTCACCAACGCCAATTCTTTCTTTCTTTCTTTTCTTTCTACGTAAGCAGGCTGATACTCCTGCGGACACTGCCTGTATAGGCAGGCAGTGGAGTTTTGTGTGTATGACCGTTTTTTTTTTTTTTTTTTTTTTTTTTTATCCCACCATTAATGCAGTCATACTCCATCTTCGTGGAAGGTGCATGCTATGTGTAACGTGTCATCCATACCAACGGCCAAACTGGCCTTCTCTTCGAAAGTTGGTGATGGGGTTTTACGTGTGTGCAAGATGTTGTGCGCGCGTTCACAGACGGAACCTCGGTTGTATAGTCTCATTCGAAGGGCTGTGTGGGGAATGGAGTCAGAATGAATG
>JADBJO010002243.1:40417-205417 GCA_016801955.1 Conus betulinus
CCGCCATCCTAATGTCCTTAAATTATATTCTTTATTTTCCCATCTGAATGTTAGTCACGTACTAGTATGTGCTGATTTCTAGATCTGCTCTTGAAGCAATCTGGTCTTCAAATTCAAAAATCCGTTTGGAGATAATAACAGAAATAAATAAATCATGTCATACATCTTTTTATCCGATAACGGCACATCAGTTAGTTTTTTATTGGGTCCCCCTCTCATTGTGGCATTTCAGTAAATGAGAGAGTCGATCAGGCTGCAAGAAAGGCAGCTCGAAATGTTGAGGGTTCAATCCCCTTAACATTCCTTTGGATTTAACAGAATGCAATATTCTTCTAAACAAAACATCGGATGAAAGCTTCAGAAACTTGATAATGAGCTCAGATACTCAGTATTATCAACGTTGTGTTAAATTTGGCGGCAAAATCAACTCAAAAGCCTCGTCAAACAATCACCTTGCTTCTCTGTCTAGAGATTAGAAGTTTACTGCATAGAATGCGGTTAAATTCCTTTCCTACAAAGTTCTGTAAAAACATTAGATGCATGTGTGGAGAAACACTCGGAGTAGGACATCTATTAATCAATTGTCCAAGAGCAAAGGAATTATATCGTTAAGTCCGGGTGTTGTAGTTTATCAGACAGATCCAGTCCGTCATCTGTGTCCAAGATTTTGAATGACTACTCTTTTCTTTCCTCAGTTTGTAAATGTTTGTTACACAGCCCATAGGCATTTACCTTTGATGTTCTAATCCTTTAATATTAGATTGTTAATTACTTTGCGTTACTTTTTTACCTTTGATGTTATATCCTTTAATATTAGATTGTTAATTACTTAGCCTTACTTACAGTACTCTTGCTCCTATGCTNTCTCATTACTGCAACATAGTATGTCTGCACAGACCAATCAGAGCACAGCTGAAGAGTACCTCCACACGCTCAATGATGCAGCCATCAAGATCCAGCGCTGGTTCAGACGCCACCTAGTCCGGCGGCAGGCAGGGAGGGCAGCAATGCTCCGACTGCTGCACCAGAAAAAGGAGGAGCGAGAGGAAGCACTGAGACAGTCAGCAGTGCTGCAGGATCAGGAGCAGCTGCGACAGGAAGACAGAAAGAGGACCCAGCTAGACAAAGCTCGTCAGGCTCGCATGGATGCTATTCAGGTACACATTATGGAGTAAAAGCAAACAAATCAGATGAATGAAGAAAAGAGAATCTGGAGCAGAGAATGCAGATTGTGCCCAGCTAGACCAGTTTCAAATAATAATAAAAGTGTAAAGTGGTGTAGGATATCATGATGAATCAGTGATAATATTATAGTTGCTTCAATTGCTTTGTTTGCTTATTTGGAAATATTAATATAATCACTAGTAGATCTTGACCCAATAAACAATAGAGTAAGGTTGTATAAAGATCGAGTAATGGTTTTCTTGTGAAAACACACAGAGGCTCAAACAGAAGAGTATGCGCGCGCGCGCACACACACACACACACACACACACACACACACACACACACACACACTCACACACTCACACATACATTGCCACAATGCTAAAAACACATTATTTGTATGCAGGCAGGAATTAAAGAGATATTGTAGTCTCTGAAAAGGCTTTCACTGGAAGTTAAAAAAAATGATGATTATGCTACATGTTTAAATGTAAGACTTCAACAGGTCACACGAACAAACACAAGGAGGAGAATAGACATGCATACTTCAGCTCATGTTTCAACCCAAAGTTCTTCAACAGATTATTCAAACGAATACAAGGAGAAGAATAGACATGTACTCTTAAGGAGATAAATTTAGTGTTTCTCATAGTCATTAATGAAAGAGCATTTATGTTTAACGTTTTATCTGAAGGCTTTGTAAGAATTCAGTTCAACAGTAAAGAAAAAAGGAAGTTCAAGTGGATCAGTAAAATCATACAAGGGACATTGATTTAATGAATAAAAGACACATGTTTAATGAATGTAATAGAACAGGTATTTTATTGATCAAGTGTGTGTTTGTGTGCTAGACTATTCTGTTTCATACAGAGTAACAGGAATTTTATTGATCAAGTAAATGTTTAATACAGAGTTGTATTTTCTAGGCATACAGATGTAACCTTGATTGAGAAAGTTTAGCATTAAGTTGATAGGAGTAGGGATTTTTTTCCCCCTTTTTTTTTTAAAGTCATTTGGAACTTGACAAGGAAATTAAGCAAGTCAACTAGGAAATTGGTGGAACTTAAATGAGAATAGGATATAAGAAAGTCAGTTATGAGTTGCTCAGATTTATTTTAGCACATATTATGCAACAGAAAACCATGTTTTTGTTTCTTTGATGCATTAACAACCTTCAAGGCAGGTAAGCAGATAGCAAATGAAATGAAAATATAAAACTAAGACTGTTCTGTAAATGAGAATGTATTTTGACAAGAATGACCATCTTCATGTGAATAACATGTGTAGCAGTCATTGACATTTTCCAGAATCAGGTAAGATGGTCACAGTGAGAAGTCTTCCTTCCACACCACATGAAATGTCATAGTTGGAGGAGTTCATAGTTAGGGACAGCGTGTGTTCGTTTTGCATATAATAGATCACTACCCAGACAAACTCGCTCATAATAGTTGACGCTGTGCAGGAGTTGCACAAGAAGCGGCAAGAGAAGAGGAACGAGACGAAGAGGAAGGCAGAGGAGGAGGTCAAGTTCTTGCAAGCCAGTGGTAAAATCACCAAAACCCCATCCCATGCTGGCATTGGAGCTAGGAAAAAGACCACCACCACTGGTCGCAGTGGTCTGGCAGACATGGGAAGAGAGAGCGTGACGCCACGTGCTGAGGACCAGGGGGCAGCAGCTGGTGCTGTCGGAGGCGTTAGTCCTCTCAACGACTTTTTGCAGGTGAGTTCTTTGCTGGCCTACTGAAGTTGTTCTAGTGCTTGTGTCTAGCTGCAGTTTGTATTGGCATGTTAAAACAAGGTATGTTTTCCCTCTTAGCTGACCTCTTCTTTGTATGTGTTTCCTTTTTATTTTCTGTGTAGTGTGCTTATGTATATGCAGTCATTTGGTTATAATGTAATGTCTGCATTTGTTGTTTCAATAAATAGGACTCATAACATCGTTTGATCAGCAGATGTGAATCATTCTTCACATAGAGTTCTACTTGAAGAATCTAGCAACAGCTGTAAGAAAATAACTCTCTGAGAAAGGGTCAGTTATTATAGACACAATTTGAAGTTATTCTGTCATTATTGTTTGTTGTTGTGGACTGTCAGAGTGACTGAGATGTGTCATGAGAAATCTGCAGGAATGAGTTGGTGTGTCAGAATAACTTAGGTGTTGTAGTCATATGCAGGAATGTTTTTGGGTTTTTTTTTTTTTGTTTTTTGGTTTTTTTTTTGCTGTCCCAACCTCTGGGCCACCTCAGAGGCAGTGCACACACGCCGCTCATTCCGACACCCCATCCACAGCCACAGCCCGGTCAGCCCCGCCGCAGCCCCGGCACCGGCAGTCCACAGGGAGCAGTCAATGTCAAGTCGTCAAGCGGCAACCCACCGGAGAAGACACTGCACTGCTGCCGAGTCACTTCGGTGGTATTCAGTGGCGCCTGTTCTGATCTAACATACGCAGGACACCACCTACTAAGCTACCTACTGACGAAGTTGTCTGGTGGATCAAGATGAAAAGAAACAGGCACTGTCAGTGAGGTGAATGTTTGCAGGCAGCAGCAGGGGAAGGACATGAAAAGGAGAGCAATGGAGGTGGTGAGAGCACCACTCAGACTGGCACTAGGACCACTCTCAACGACCTGTATGACACCCTCAGAAAACTGGAGGAGGAGAGGAACACTTTGTCACTCAGCGCTCAGAGAGAGAAGGCCTCCTGGTGTAAGTGCTAAGAATTTTATGCAGAAAAGTTCAGTTTCTTTTTTGTGTTCCAGTCATTGTATAATCTGCAGTTTGGAAAATGGTGTCATTAATGTCAGTGCTTCCTAAAGATTTTATGTGCATATACTATGTTTTGGAAACTTGGACGGATATTTGTCTGAAAAATGGGAAATGAAGCTCCTTCAGCACCAAAAAATGTCTCAGGAGCTCATTTCAACAATTTAGCCCTGGCTGGTATTGGCTGAAGCTGGGGGTGTTCCCTTCTCTCTCCTTCAGTTGTCTCGTACAGTTTGTGTTGATAGGCTTGTGTTTGCACCTCTATCATCATGTGGAAGTCATTGGGATGTGGTTCCCTCAGCGAAGGCTGTAGATGCAGTTTTGGGAGTGTCACTGAAATACTAGTTAGAAAGGATTGAAATCAGAATGTATTATAGAAAGAAAATGTAATCCAAACAGCTGCAAGTGTTCCTGGAAAAAATGAATTGGCACACAACAGAATAATATACAATCGACTATATAATATCAGATTTTTAAAATTGCTTTTGTGTTGAATGGTCCAGAAAGAAAGGTACAATTTTTTTTCAT
This sequence comes from Conus betulinus, assembly GCA_016801955.1. Classification (NCBI taxonomy): domain Eukaryota; kingdom Metazoa; phylum Mollusca; class Gastropoda; order Neogastropoda; family Conidae; genus Conus; species Conus betulinus. Next base: position 44,876 of record JADBJO010002243.1, read on the forward strand.
GTATTATAACCATCCTTTGTGTCTGATGATGAAAACGGGAGAAAAAAAGACTTTGAGGGTCCACAAGATTGGCTACAAAGGATATAGAATATGAGAGAGAAATTAAAAATGAGTTGGTTGCAGTGGACAAGCTGGAGAAAGATCAGGAGGAGGAAGATGGATCAAACCTGACTGCAGAGAACCTAGAGAAGTTGAACGCCTCCAAGGACGGGCTGTCCAAGAGCGGCATGCTGACTGATGACAAGCTGAAGAGCATCATGTCCTTCCTTGATGAAGTCCAAGTCTCGGACAGGCTCAGCGAAATTGATTCTGTGAGTGACACTGTTGGCATGTTTATCTCTATTCATGTTTTTTCAGAAAAATTCTTTCATCGTGCTTTTGGTATTGTATTGCATTTATTTGTTTATCTCTTTATTTGTTTATAATTAGTATGGGTTTTTTTTTTTGTTTGTTTATCGGCTCTTTGTATGTCAGTGAAGTCAGGGTCATGTAGTACTGCAATAAAAGGATTGCTCCAATCTTGCTAGTTTCAAAGTATGCCTTATGCATTGTGTTTTTTTTTATAGGCTTCCAGGTGTAACACATGGTATCATACTGAAGAAACATTTTTCCATAAACATAAGGTGATAAAAATAAAGAATTTCATAAAGCTTTCAATGGCTAGTTATCAAATGGGGAATGGGGAAGAACGATAACAACAAAAGAACATTTAAGTGAACTTCTGGGCAAGATGGAAGTCTGACTTTGCTGTCTTATATCTTTTCTCAGTGTAGGGGGGAAAACGTTTATTGTTTAAATATGAAAACAAGAGGATCAAATCTGAAGCAATTTCCCAGCAACTGTAGCAGCTAATCTTGCGGACTTCTATGCATGCAGGAGATCCATCGCATGAACGAAGAGCTAGAGAAGCCAGCCATGTTGGTCCCGTCTGGAGAAGAAGTAGTCCAGTTAGAGAAAGCGCAGGCAGTGGCATCAGAGGTGACCCACACTGTGCTGTCTCAGAGACTGGAGTTGGATGAAAAGGCACGCACTGTGTCCATGCTGCAGAAGGCCCTGGTACGTTCTGTGTCTGTTTAGACTACATGCATAAACATACATAATACACAACACATAATATTATTACTTTCTCTCTTATTTGCTTTCTCCTCTGTCTGTCTGTCTGTCTTTGTCTCTGTCTCTCTCATTTACTTCCTTGCGCACACACACACACGCCCACACACACACACACACACACACACACACACACACACACACACACACACACACACACACACACGCACACACACACACCCCCACACACACACACACACACACACACACACACACACACACACACACACACACACACAAAACGCACACACATACATAAACATGTAAATTCGCACAAGGAGAGTTGCATGTCAGCTCACATTCTTGAAATTCAGCCAAGTAAATATGTATCACATTTTGGGGTCACAATTTGTATATAGATTAGCACAATGCGGATTGACATTTATTACAAGACATATAAAGAGCAGAACCTCATCATTGTGGATTGCATATTGTGATGATCAGAACCAGCAGAGAGAATTAACGTTACGTCATGCCCGTGAAGCCGACAAGGAGATGAAAAAAACGTCTGGATGTACAGAAGGACGAGTACGAAGAGGCCATCAAGAGACATCTGTCCTTTATTGATCAGGTAACTTGCACATCTGTTTAGCTTCATATACTTTACCATGACAGACTGTAGCATTCAACGGCAGTTTGTTAGCTCTGAAAGGCTGAATTTTTTGTGGCTAATGCAGTAATAAGACTATCACGTGATGCCCACCCTATTTTCCGCCAAGGAAGAAAGCCGGTGCCAACTTCCTGTTCCTCATTCAGCTTCAGCCTTCCACCTGACAAGGACAGGTTTTCTTGCTCTGTCTCACATATACTTCTTTTTTGTAAAGATTGCCTGTGTTTGCTTCTATACTTGTTCAGGTGTGGCTTAGCCTGTATTTGCCTTCTATACTTGTTCAGGTGTGGCTTATGCTAAACCCTGGTACTATGGTCGTGTGAGGCTTACACATAGCATTTATTATTTTAATTTGTAGCTTTCAGTGATCGAGTACTCCTGGTCGCTCGATCGGCCATCTTGCCTCACTTCATGGTCGTCCACTGTCTAATTGTGCCTAGGTTTAGTTGTGCTGGAGGTTTCCTCTTGCACATTAGTTTTTGTAATTATCTTAAGGTCAATCGAGTTTTTCTCCCGATCTCTCAATCCACCAGCTTGTCTCCACTTTGTGGTTGTGTGCTCCATGTTTGTTCCGCCACCATAGCCCAACATGGTGAAGGATAACGACGGGTTGAGCACGTCTCTCTCCAGAAGTCGCTCTTTGCCCTGGAGGACCCGCGTACTGATTCCATGGAACAAACCATTTTTTCTTCGGAAGAATGTACAGCTGGTGTAGAGGGGTGTTCCACGGAGGGGACGTGCGACCGTCATTTTGATTGATACCTCCTCTAACTGACCGGCGGATGCATGATCACTGCGTCCAAAGGACAAAAGGCAAGCTGCCACCATTACAGAGTGCCTTTCTTTTAACATCCCACGTTAAACTAAAGGCAAGGCTCCCCTTAAAGGGTAGGCCCGTTTTTAAGAATTCGCACTTGAATTCTCCTTCTACCCCATTGTACCTAATGGCTTGTCTTCTTCCCTTTGCATGCACGGTGAGACACACAAAGACACGGGTGACCAGCAGCGCGAATTTCCTATGCTTGGCCACACCCATTCTTCTCTCCCTATCATGCCGCATCATGTGACCTTTGGTCCTCGGGGGTTTTTACCGAGGCATGCACGGCACGGGTGATGGGATGGCTATGGCTATGGCGAGTGACGGATGCTGATTCCATAGCCACCCCCCCACTAATAGACCCAGGCTCATGGCGCTCTCCCCACCATGCACAAGTGCAGCCACCACTAGTGCACGAGGAGCATCCTTCCTCCGGTGGCGGAGTTATGTCCACTCCCTAGTTTCAGACTGGACATAACTCTGGGTGGCAGCCGTAGGCACTGCCACACCCGGGCCTGTGTCACGGGACCCTCAGCATTCGATATACCCCGATCGATTGTCAACATTTCCCCTAGGGGTACAGGATATTGGGGAGCGGACTTATTCCGTTCCTTACTTGGGCAATGTCCACGGTCCCGTTCCTTCAGAGGGGAGGATCTACCAGCGGGACCAGGGGTAACCTGTCCGATCCAGACCATGGTGTGACCACGCTACCGCAGCCACACCAACCCGTGGACAGTCAGATAGGGGGCTTGGTTGCCGTGCCCTCCACCGCTCCCCCCTTATCCACAGGGGTCTTATACGGATCCCACCAGGGAAGCATATGTGGCAGTGCACTCTCTGGGGGAGGGGAGGGGGGACACGACATGCTCTCTCGCAATCCCCCCCACCCCCCAATCCTGGTGTTTCAGGTTACCCTGGCCCCCATGGAAATTCTGTCCCCAGGCCGCCACAGCCCATTTTTCTCCATGGGGACCAGTGGCTCTATTCCCCTCAAAGGGACCAGTGGCTTCGAGTGGACCTTCATCAACTCCTTGGTCACCTGTGGCATCCAGCGTCCTCAAGCTGGTTCAGCCTTGGTCCGCCTCCCTCTCAGGCGCTGTCTGATCGGCAGGACAGACTTCCCCCCTTAGTCCGGTCGCCGATCATGGAGCCACCAGGGACCCCCTCTAGTGTCGTACTGCTCCCCAACTAGAGCGGGACCCTCACGCACCCCTGTCTTTGCTGCCTTTAGATGGTTCTTTGCAACCTCTCCAGGAGCTGACACTCCCGATCTTGAGGATGAGATTCAGAAAGTCTCCTTCTCCTCATCTTGTGACCTGTCTGCTTTTGAGCAGTGGCGCCCTGATCTTGTCTTGAGGGAGTCCCCACCCTTGGACAAGTTCTTTTCAGTGTCAAAATCCGCTCCGGCCACCCCAGCCAAGCGTGCTCGCGCAAGACTAGTCACCCCTCCGATCCTGTCTTCCATTTAGGAGTGTCCAGCAACTCTATCCATTTGTTTATTGGCCTGCAGAGATTCCTTCCTTTCGAAGGCTAATCTCTCCCAGGAGCATAAGCCGGCCCTGCAGTGCATTCGGGTCAGCAGCAGTCACTCTTCAGCGACTATCCGGCTGCCTTTATTGCTTATTCAGCTGAAGAGCGTAAAGAAACAGCCTCATACATGGCCAGGCCTGAACCCCTCTTCAGTCTCGGCCTCCCAGATCCTCCTTTCATTCCTCCCCTCACCTCGCCAAACCCCAACCTTATCGGTAGCAGGCCCCATCCCACACTGCACTGCCTGCCCAGTGCTCTACTTCCCCCTCTCCCCCTCTGGGCCTAATACGAACCTTCCCAAGCACAGTTTTCATTTTGGCCATCAGGGACAGCCCAAGAGGCGACTGGAGGACCTTCCTACGGGGGAGCTGAAGCAGGGAGAACTCAGACCACTACCACTCAATTACCCTTTCCACTGGCTCCTTCCCTCTAGGGTCCCTCCGAACCCTGCCCCTTGGCTGCTCTGGTGGGCAGCCTATCCCGACATGCCCACCAGTGGAGATATATGGGCCTCAACCCATGGATAGTAGCGGTCCTAGAGGAGGGGTTCTGTCTGTCTTGGGCCCACGAACGCCCTCCTCTGATGTGTTCTCCCCCTCCCTCTCCTAGCTATACCTCCCCTGCCCAACCTCCATGTCATCCCCAAGCCACCAAGTTCCAGATGGACACACTGACTCAGGTCAGAGACTCCATCCACTACCAGGACTGGGCAACCTCATTAGATCTGAAGGATGCTTATTTTCAGATTCTTATACACCCATCTCACAGACGATACCTACGGTTCATCTGGGAGGATCAGGTGTCCAGTTCAAGGTGCTCCCCTTCGGCCTCTCCCGGAGTGTGGGGTTCCGAGACAGCTCGTCCCCACATCAACGTCCTGGAATTTGAAGCCGTCAGGCTTGCCCTCCTCCACCTCCAAGAAGAGGTCTCTCACCAACTTGTTTTCTTGTCACCGACAACACTTCAGTGACATGTTATGTCACAGGGGGGGGGGGGGGGGGGGGGGGGGGGGGCTCAGTCTCTCTTTCCGAACTGAGGCCCTCCTCCGCTGGTGCCACTCGTGGGAAATACCTCTCCACACAAGGCACATATCAGGAACCCTCAGTATCTTAGTGGACTCCCTCAGTCAGTCCAAGTCCCTCCTCCACATGGAATGGACCCTCAGCAGGCTAACCCTCCTCTCAGTGTGGAAACAATGGGTCAGGCCCATGATCGACCTCTTTGCCACCCGATTCAACCTCAGTCTTCCAGTATATGACTCTCCCGTCCCCGACCCCCAAGCGTATACAGTCGACGCTCTCTCCCCTCACTGGTCGGGCCTCAAAGCATACGCCTTCCCACCATTCCCGATCCTCCAGGAAAGCAAGACTGGAAAAACCCAGGCTCATCCTCATCGCCCCATGGTGGCCGACCCAGTCCTGACACCTGAACCTCCAGTCTCTATCCCATGTTCTCCCTCTCCAGCAGGGCACATGTTTGGACATGCTCAGCCAGCCTTGCTCGGGTCACCCCCACTCCAACCCCCAGATTCTCCGCCTGCACGCCTGGCTTCTGTGCCAGCCCAATTGCAAACATCTGCCCCTCCCTCCCGATCAGACGGATCCCAGTCTGTCCTAGACATGCTCTCTGTGGCACTGGCTTCGCAAGACCTTTGGGACTTGCCTACGGCCTCTCGCAGAGCCAGCACTGAGTCTCTCTATGCTTACCGTTGGGTGAGATAGGTCTCCTGGTGCTCAGATAACTCTGTTCCCCATGGTCATCCTTCCAATATCCAGTTAGGCAACTTCCTATCTCACCTATCCTCTTCCTTAAAGCTCTCTGCTAGCTCCATACGGGGCTACAGGTCAGCTATCTGTACCACTATTCACCAACTCGGCGACCCCCTTTTTGAGAATGACTCCCTTCTCAGAGAGATTATAGGGGGGGGTAGCTGTACGTAGTCATAGTCCCCTAGGTGGGTCCCCCTTTGGGACCTCTTCATTGTCCTTGACACTCTCAGAAAACCCCTTAGTGGGGACCCCAGAGACATTGTCTTCCACAGGGATGGTTCTGACTCTCTCAAGTTCTTCCCGAATTCTTAGCTAAGAATCAGGAACCGGGCACAGCCTCTCCCTCCCTCATCATCCGCTAACTCGCGGATATCTTGGGAAAAGGGGAAAGTGGGGGCACATGGACCTGTGCCTTTCTAGTGTCTGAGAGACTACTGGGAACGCTTGTGCCCCAGGCGCTCCACCCAGAGGCGTCTCCTCATTCCATCAACCCCAGTCATCATAAAAACATCTCTGCTGGCACTATCTCTAGGTGGCTTTCCAAGACGGTCAGATCTGCTTACGCCCAGGCATATAAGGATCTCCCCGTCTTATCTCCTCGGGCCCATGAGGTCAGAGCGCTGGCCACTTCTGCAGCGTTCCAGCACTCTGTCCCCCCTTGCGCCACCCCTGGAGGCAGCCTACTGGAGTTCAGAAAATCCCTTCATAAACTTTTATTTAAGGGATATATCGCATGACCAGGGCTGATGGTTCTAAAGGGATTTCTTTTGTTGCTAATGCAGCCATATCCCGCCCTCTAACCCCAAGAACCATTCGTGCACTCGCCCCCTCCTCCAATTCCTTTAAATTCTGCTACAGTCTCACATGGGTAAGTATATGATGCCAAAATGGGGAGTTTGTATTATACTCCCTGTTTGGCTAGCATACTTACCATGTCAAACTCTAATGCCCGCCCTACCTTCCCCTTTAGCACTATGGTTCTTGGGGTTACCTTGTGCATATGCCTTATTGAATGAGGAATAGGGAGTGTGCACCAGCTTTTTTCCTTGGCGGAAGTAGGGTGGGCGTCACGTGATAGTCTTATTACGGCATTAGCCACAAAAAAATTCGGCCTTTCAGAGCTAACTAACTGCCGTTGAATGCTACGGTCTGACAAGGTAAGTATACTAGCCAAACAGGGAGTATAATACGAACTCCCCATGTTCATTTGATAAAGCAAACGCTTCAGGGCCCTTCTGTCTGTCTGTCTTTCTCTCTCTGTCTTTCTCTATCTTTTAGTCTCTGTCTTTCATTTTGTACATCATCATCCCCCTCTATGTCTTTAAAAGAAGCGTGAAAGGCTCTGTTCATCTTTTAGATAGTGGTCTAAAAACTGTAATGTGTAACTAATCTACTGATGATTTTAACAGCAAAAAAATAACCTTGTACACTGTTGATCTTTTAGATGGTGGTCAGAAAACTTCATGGACGGCTGTTTGACAGCGATGAGAAAACCCGTTCTGTGATATGAATCTGTTATCTGCTGATCGGGAAACACGAATGCATGATTAATATGTTAAAAGATGGCCAGGAAACCCAAATACCTTCTTAATATGTGAAATGGTAGTCAGGAATCCCTGATGTACTATTATTCTGTGAGATGGTAATCAGAAAATCCTAGCGTGGTGTTAATCTAGCAGATGGTGGTCAGGAAACATCATGTGCTATTAATTAGTTACATGGTGGTCAGAAAACCTTAATGTTTTGTCAGCTGATTGTCTGGAAACCTGTTGAATGTGAGGACTTTGTTTGACATCCAGCCGTGGAATGTGGTGGTCATTTCATGTAGTAGAGTAATTTTGTCTTTCATGTGTTATCCAGCTGATTGACAAGGAGAGTCTGGTATGTGTTGTGAATGCATTTGATGTGAGTGTGTTGTCAGATGTGCTGCACTCTCAGAATGATATAAAATAGTAAATGATGAATATGTTACATTGAGTAAAATGTTTAGTAATAGTAAATGTTAGTGTTGGAGCAGTTTTTCACTGTGTTTGAAATGCATGTTACAACAGATTCAGGCGAGGAAAGCTTAAAATGTGTTGTCCGTTGTGTTATCAATTCGTCATTAGTGTGCTTTAAACATGTTGTCATTATGTGGTGTGTTTTTTTTAATGTCTTGGCAGTACGCCTGATGCATGTTTTCATTGCCTCCGTGGTTGGCTGGGCTGCGATCAACATGAATTGATGCATGTTTTCTGTTGATGGATGAGAAGAAATGTGAACTAAGTGTGTTGGTGATATACATGTTTCTTTGTAGGCATGTGATATTGTCTTCCTTTTTGCAGCTGGTAGAGAAGGAAATGGCAAGCGTGTTTTGTTAGTGTTGGACAGTGATGTGGCAGTGTCGTTGGGGTGCTTTGTATTTGTTTCAGCATTGCCTGAATGAAACTTTTTTCACATGTGCTGTGCTATGCAAGATCTTTTCTCACTAAATGAAACACCATTTTGTTTGAATATGTTTATCATCAGTTAATGTGACAATATGTATGTTTTTTTTATGTAATTGCTCACATCATTTTTTGCAGAGAACTATGGAGGAATTGTGTAAGGGTGTGAAAATTATAAAAAGAAAGTTTTGACTGAATATTCTAGTATGTTTGAAGTGTACTATCAGCAAGAGAAGTAGGAATAATGGTCCTGATGTATTAGTGTACTGACGCCGAAAAAAAAAAGAAATGATGGTATTGACACTGTACTACGAACAAGAGTAGCAGGAATGATGGTCTTAAAGCTTTAGCATGTATGGACACCAAGAGAAGAAGGAACAATGGTCCTGAGGTGTTAGCAGTGTATTGACACAATAGAAATGAAAATGATGGTCCGCATGTGGTAGTAGTGGATGACAGCTAGAGAAGAAGGGATGATGGTCCTGATGTGTTGAAAATGTGCTGGCACCAAGAGATACAGGAGTGAAGGTTTGATGTGTGAACTGTCTGCTGACATCAAGATCAAAAGAAGTAGGGATCATGTCCATGTGTTGACAGTGCACGTACACCAAAAGCAGAAATGATGGAATTGCAGTGTTTGGACACCAAAAGAAGTAGGAATGGTGGCCCTGATGTGTTGGCAGTGTTCTTACACCAAGAGAAGAAAGGATGGTGTATTGGCAGTATAGTGACACCATAAGCAGGAGTGATAGTCCTGATATGAGGTCAGTTCGCTGACACCAAGATGAGTAGGAATGATAGTACTGATGTGAAGGAATTCTACTGACACACAGGAAAGTAGGAATAATATTCCTGATAGTGCTGATGTGAGGGAATTCTGCTGACACACAGGAAAGTAGGAATAATATTCCTGATAGTACTGATGTGAGGGAATTCTGACACACAGGAAAGTAGGAATGATATTCCTGATAGTACTGATGTGAGGGAATTCTGACACACAGGAAAGTAGGAATGATATTCCTGATAGTACTGATGAGAGGGAATTCTACTGACACACAGGAAAGTAGGAATAATATTCCTGATAGTGCTGATGTGAGGGAATTCTGCTGACACACAGGAAAGTAGGAATGATATTCCTGATTGTACTGATGTGAGGGAATTCTACTGACACACAGGAAAGTAGGAATGATATTCCTGATTGTACTGATGTGAGAGAATTCTACTGCACACAGGAAAGTAGGAATGATATTCCTGTTGTAGCGTCAGTGTACTGACACCGGAAGAAGTTGGGATGGTGGTACTGATGTACTGACAATGTACTGGCACCAAGAGAAGTTGGGATGATGGTCCTGATGTACTGACAATGTACTGGTACCAAGAGAAGTTGGGATGATGGTCCTGATGTACTGACAATGTACTGGTATCAAGAGAAGTTGGGATGATGGTCCTGATGTACTGACAATGTACTGGCACCAAGAGAAGTTGGGATGATGGTCCTGATGTACTGACAATGTACTGGCACAAGAGAAGTTGGGATGATGGTCCTGATGTACTGACAATGTACTGGTACCAAGAGAAGTTGGGATGATGGTCCTGATGTACTGACAATGTACTGCCACCAAGAGAAGTTGGGATGATGGTCCTGATGTACTGACAATGTACTGGCACCAAGAGAAGTTGGGATGATGGTCCTGATGCACTGACAATGTACTGGCACCAAGAGAAGTTGGGATGATGGTCCTGATGCGATGCACTGATTTTTAGAGAAGTTGTGATGATGATCCTGATATACTGACAGTGTAATAGCACCAAGAGAAGTTGGGATGATGGTTCAGTAATATACTGATTCCTAGAGAAGTGTGTATGAATGATGGTCCTGATGTATTGACAGTGTCCTGACACCAAAAGAAGTTGGGATGATGGTCCTGATGTACTGACACCAAAAGAAAGTGGGATGATGGTCCTGATGTACTGACCAAAAAAAGAGTTGGGATGATGGTCCTTATGTATTGACAGTGTACTGACACCAAAAGAAGTTGGGATAATGGTCCTGATGTATTGACAGTGTCCTGACACCAAAAGAAGTTGGGATGATGGTCCTGATGTATTGACAGTGTACTGATACCAGGAGAAGTTCAGTAATGGTCCTGATGTGTTTGGTATCATACAGACTCTTAGATGAGCTGGGATGATGGGCCTGATGTGAGGGCTGTGTATTGACTCCTAAGAAAAGGTACATGATGTCATAGGGTGATGGCAGTGACCTGTAAATGTGCTAGAAGCTTGGTCTCCGTGTAGTGAATGTTATCTTTGGCTGGCAAAGTGTAAAACATGTCACTGCTGATTTAGAGCTAGAAGCCTTTGGTGCATTGTCAATTTTAGAGTGTGTAGTAGATGACAAAAATTTAAAGTTAAATAAAAGTCAGTTGAACTGAGTTTTTTGCATCATACACTGTACGATGTCAAACTCTGCAAACATATTTTAATGCATGACAGGAAGGATGTCATATGATGTGAGTTTGAGTATGTGTCTCAGCTGACAGATGAAAAAGAAAATGTTTGTGCAAATAGTTTGTTTGGTGATTTATATTGTACCAGGTCAGACTGCAAGCTGTGATGAATGTGTTTACTGCAAGCTGTGACTTGTGTATTTGCTCTGGCTACTTTTCATGACTGACTCAATTCTTAGTCCCATCATACAAGCCAGATCATGCTCAGCCTATCAGCAGTGGTCATAGATGACATGTTATCAACATGTTGTGGTTAAACTGTTTTCCAGTTGATAGACGACAAGAAAGGCCTTGGGGAGAAGTGTGAGAAGCTGGTGAAGGAGCTGAAGACAGTAGACCAGAAGTACCAAGAGAAGATCAAGGCCATGGAGGAAAGGTAAGGACCATAATCAGAAACAGCAGCAGCGCAGCACTACCACTCCATTGTGTGTATACCTGGTGTGGTAAGAAAATGCATTTAAGGTACTGCTACTACAGGTGTCTGTACCTCTTGGGTCTTGTTGATGCAGGGATATGTTAAGAAAAGAAGGGTAGACTTGGATCAGAATGGAACTCCCTAACATCATCCTTATTGTCCTCATCATTACCAGTCACTAAAAACAAGTCTCAAACTTTGTGACCCTTCATGCCGTTACGTCCATAGTGACCTTCGTTTCGATGTCCTCTCTATCCTGTGTGTGTGGTGAGTTCATGTCGAAGTCTCGGTTATCAGCAAGTTCTTCAGGATTCTGTTTGGATGGATGTGGTGGCATCCTTTGGAGTGTATGCTCTTTCAAATGGGCAATGCGACTTAGCAGTTTTGTCGTCAGTTTTGGGGTTAGCAGCTGGTGTCCTGCGTCAGTAAAGGCACTGAACACCACTGAAGTGACTCGGCAGGAAAGCAGTGTCCCCCTTGGTGGATTGCCTCATGATTTGATTGTTTTCTGTGGGCTGCCATCTCCATGGTTGTGAAAGGACAAACCTGAGTGTGCCTGGGTATAGGGGAGGCGGAATGAGGAGTGTTGAAAAAATGTCATGGAAGGGTCATTGAGAATGAGACAGCAAGAAAAAAAAAGGTTTAAAGGGGGAAAAAAAAAAACAGCAGGAGTAGGGAAAGGGAAGGGGCATGAAGTGGACCTTCTGTGCCTTCATCAGGAGCTGTAAGATACCCATATATTGTTATTGGTGTAGCTGTAAGGATTGCTTTGTTGTTGTTGTAGGTATCTTAAGGTGATCCTTTTGTTTCACTCCTCATTCTGTTAACTGCAGCTTAACTGCAGCAGAATAGAAACTTTTTTTTTTTTTTTTTTAACTATTTTTGATCTGCCAGTCTGTCTTTCAGTAGTATTTGAAACAGAATGTTTGTGAGATACAAATCAGATACTGGTGGTTGGATCTGCCTGACAGTCAGTCTGCAGAATTGATGTTACTGTCATTGTCCTTGTCTGATATTCACAGTCACAATACACTCGTGCACACACACTTACACACACATGCATGCATGCACAGACACACACAGAGACCCTTGTGCATGCATGCTTGGCTGTTGCCTGATACACACAGTCTGGGCATGTGTTTAACAGTGGACTGGTAGTGTAGAAAAGTACAGGTCTTTGTGAGGTACAAGTCAGATACTAGTTGTCAGATCTAACCAGTAGTCAGTTAGAACTGCTGCTTGTGTTTCAGCCATACAGTGGAAGTGACCAAACTGAAGGAGATCCACTTGGCTGCAGAGAAACTGAGGGAGAGAGAAGTGGATTGAGGAAAAAACAAAGAAGATCAAAGTGAGTCTCAAGGATTTGGTTTTAGTGAAGATTTGAAATCATAATTCTCTCTGAATTCAGTATTCATCGATGTTGAAACTAATCTGACACAGATATATACACACTGCATTTCCATATGCAGTGGTCAAGAGAATACATCAATTGAGAACATTTGTTTTAATGTAAGTTGATACAGTGGATGGATATACATTCACTCTTTCATATGCTGTGGTTTAAAGCAGATAAGGTATTTTTTTAGGAAGATATTCTTTTTCATAGAAGTTAAGTTTCTGTGATATGAGCAGTCAGCATTATGTGGGATAATACCAATTGACTGCCGTAATTTTCCCTATTAAGGCACTTGTAAGGCAAAGACAAACTGTGTTGGTTTTATCACAAATGAATTCTTACATTAAACATGTAACAAGCATTAAGGGTGGCATGATCCATCTAAAAAAATTTTGATTCAACATGAAAAGCCTTTGCGGTTGGATTTTAATGGGAGACCATCTCCAGAAACGAAAGGCAGCTTCTACGCACTTTATACGGATCTCTTTTTGGTATAAAAAACATAATATTATAGATAGCTCTGCTTAAATGTTCTTCAGGGTACATGTTGATGCACATGTGTGCATGTGTGTGTGTGTGTGTATGTCCGTGTGTGTTACAGATATGGGTCATCCATATTTTAAAAGAGAGCCGGAATAGCTCAGTTGGTAGAGCGCCGGACTTGTAATCTAAGGGTTGCGGGTTCGAGTCTCCACCGGGTCGTTTCAGTACAGGGGGATTTTTTCGCTCGGAGTTAACATTGGTTCTGACTTCATTTTCCCAAACAGTCCTTCAAATGAGACTGTAATCTAAGGTTCCGTGTGTGAACGCATGCATAACATCTTTTACACAAGTAAAATCCCATCATAAACTTTCGGAAGAGAAGGGCAGTTTGGCCGTTGGTATGGATGACACATTACACATAGCATGCACCTTCCTGAAGATGGAGTATATGGCTGCCTTAATGGCAGGATAAAAAAACGATCATACACATAAACTCCACTCCCTTTGTTGGGCAGATGGGATTGATCCTTGCCTGTTTAAACAGGGAGTGTCCACAGGAGTATCAGCCTGCGTACGCAGAAGAAGATTTTTTAAAAGTACTCTTTAGCATGCTCTCAGGTGACCGCTGTACAAATTGTCATCTTCAGGACATGACAGTGAAGGGCCTGGAGCCAGAAATACAGCGTCTGATTGCCAAGCACAAGGCAGAGCTCAAGAAACTCAAGCAGGTGCACGAAGCAGAGCTGCTGGAATCAGACGAGCGAGCAGCTCAGCGGTACGTCAAGATGACAGAAGAACTGCGAGATCAGCTGGCTCAGGAGAAAGAGGCTGCAGTAGCCAGGGAGAGACAACTGGGGAAAGAAAGGTGAGAGAGGTGAAATGAAGCTGGGATGGATCACCAATGATTTTTTAAAGACATACGAGAAAAGTGGAACAGAGTTAATTAAAGAAAGAATTTCCAAGAAAAGAAGCTGGGATGGATCACCAGTGATTTTTAAAGACATGCGAGAAAAAATAGAACAGAGCTGCTTAAAGAAAGAATTTGAAGAAAAGAGGCTGGGATGGATCACCAGTGATGTTTTAAAGACACATGCGAGAAAAGTGGAACAGAGTTAATTAAAGAATTAATTTCGAAGAAAATGAAGTGCTTGAGAAAAATGGAAGAATAAATGATGTAAAAAAGAGGACTGAAAAATATTACAGGATAATTGGGAAATGCACGCGCGCGTGTGCACACACACACACACAAACACACACACACACACACACACACACACACACACACACACACACACAATTTGCACCATTTATTAGCAATGCTATCCCATATTCAGGTACGAAAAGCAGCTACAGCAGGAAGAGGAGTCTTACCAACAACAGCGTCGTCGCCTGTACAATGAAGTTCAGGATGAGAAAGACCGTCTGGCTACCAATGCAAGCCGACAGCGCCAGGAATTAGATGCTCTACGACGGCAGTTGGAAGATTCCCATCGGCTAGCACTGTCTGCCATGAAGGAGCAATTTGAAAAAGCCAAAGAGGAGCAGGAACGCCGACATAGCGTGAGTATTAATACTTTAGCCTTGTTGTTACCAAGTGTACCGGGCTTCAAATGTTTCATTGTGTCAGCTGTTCTAGACACTTTCTGTAAATGCTTGTACCTTAGTTACTTTTGAAGTAAATTTCTGGTGTGTTTTTTTTTTTTTTTTTTTTTTTTTTAAAGAAAAAAAAGAGCAGTAGTTTAAATTCAAGATGGGTTTTCACTTCCAACATTTTTCCAAAACCTATCCTACTACAATGTACCAAGCTGGAGATGGCGAAGAAATCAAACATTCATGTTCAGCCTTACTCTGGCATTTTCCCCACCCTAAATTGGTACCAAAAGGGGTAAGAAAGTCTTAAAAGAGGCAGGAAGACGTGAACAAAAGGGTTAAAGAAATCTTAAGTGAGGCAGGAAGACATGAACAAAAGGGTTAAAGAAATCTTAAGTGAGGCAGGAAGACATGAACAGTAAATAAACAGAAGGGCCGTTGGGAGAGCACAGACTTCTATGAAAGTCAAGTGGATCATTTGTCCACCCTCTTTTTTAATTTTATTTCATTTTTTAAAAAAACTAAACCAAAATTAAAGAATGCATCTTCAGCCCATGTTCTGTTTTCTCCACCAAGTTTGGTTGAAACTGGCTCTGTGTATTTGCATAACCTTGCTGACACAGCAGTAAACAGGTGTGGGTGAAAACATAACCTCTTTGACACAGGTGATAAACAAGGGAAATAACTAACATCTGCAACAATGTGAAAAAAATCAAGCTGGACGTACTGATCACTGGTCAGATTTTGAGCATACTGGCTGGTGCTGTAGCATTCCCTCCACACACACACCCTGAAATGAGACAGCTATCATCGACATTGCTGCCAACTGCCAGTCCCTTCTTCATGAGTTTCCTTCGTTTTCTGTTCTAAAGGAGGGAAGGTAAGGAGGACCAGGACAAGCACTACTGGGGAAAATTTTTGCCAGTACTGGGTGTCATTTAAGTATTCACTGACATTTGTGGGCAGAAGTGGCTGTCAAAATCTGTAGCATGATCACGGAAACTGTTGCTGAGTTGTGGTATATTTGAAGCTGATCAGAAACCATTTCCACTGGTGTGCGATTTTCAGTCCCTGCTAGCTATTATAGAGAATTGTTGAGCGTGCTTTCGTCTCAGATTGTAAGGCTGGAACCATGCAGCCAAGTAACATTACATCTTACATTCAGTCGATGCTTTTGTAAGAGTGTCGCCAAAGTTTCCTGATGAATACCTCAGATGTCTGACTCTTTTCAATGCTCCCATTCATTACAATATCTGACCGACAACATGGCATCATCATTATCACTCTTATACCTACTGAGTATTGTAAACTGGCAAAAGTTTCCAATTAAAAAATGCTGCTGTGTGCACTGCTTCTGTGTTGAACACATTTTTATTTTCTCTCTGTATCCATGTTTATGGTAAGTTAGAGTCAAATCTTCAGTTGCAACAGATTCAGGAGGATTGTCATCAGAAAGGTGCCGTCAGAAGGGATCTGCAATTTTCGCAATTATTGTCCTAATAGGTGGCTGACAAAAGGCATGAGAGTAATGTCATTGAGAGAAAGATTGGACAGCTTAAAAAAAAAAAAAAAAAAAAAACCAGGAAGAAGAAAGAAAGTAGAAAAACCTACAGTACGGGAGATAGCCTTAAGCTCTATGATGATGTGAATACTGCAGACTGACCTGCCATACAGGACTGGCACTGCCAGCACATTGATTTTGGTAATGAAATGTGTGAATGGTGTGCAGACGGAGATGAGAGAGCTGCAGGAGCGTCTTCAGCTGGAGAAGGAGGCATGGGAAGAGAACTACAAAAGAAACACGACACCTGGCTTCTACAGAAAGAAAGGGGGAACTGAAGGAACAGGTACCACACATGTGTACAAGCATAACAATACATACATACACACAGACAGAATGACATACATATAGGCACATGAATACACAAGAGATGCAGTGCATGCATGTAAGAATGTGCGCACACGCACACTCAGTTACACACACTCGCACAGACACACACATGCACATGCACACACAGATACAATTATTCAGTCATTTCTTCTCTTGTTAATGTTACCACAGACAGTTATTTAAAAAAAAAAAAAAAAGAATAGCAGTAGTGATTCATTGTAGAACAAGCAGTTGTACAGAAGTTTGCCATTCTGCCTGTCAGGTACGCAAAGAGCGGGGACAAGGAATTGAGATGGTCATTGCTCGCCTGGAAGAGGACTCCTGTGTTGCCAGAGAGGAGAATGAAAAAGTAGCTGAAACCAAACTCAGGTCAGCACTTTCCTCTTTGAATATTTCACCATTAGCTATGACCTACTTTTTGTTTGGCATCATATACTTTGCCATGTCAGACTGAAGCATTCAATGGCAGTTAGTTATCTCTGAAAGGCCGAAGTTTTTGTGGCTAATGCAGTAATATGATTATCACGTGATGCCCACCCTACTTCCGCCAAAGAAGAAAGCTGGTGCCAACTTCCTGTTCCTCATTCAGCTTCGGCCTTCCACCTGACAAGGACAGGTTTTCTTGCTCAGTCATGCCTATACTTCTTTTTGTAAAGATTGCCTGTATTTGCCTTCTGTACTTGTTCTGTTGTGGCTTACGCTAAACCCTGGTATTATGGTCACCTGAGGCTTACGCATGGTGTTTTAACTATTTTGTTTTGTAGCTTTCAGGGATCGAGAACTCCTCCCAGTCTCTGGATCTGCCATCTTGTTTCACCTCGTGGTCGTCCACTTTCTAGTTGTGCCTAGGTTCAGTTGTGCTGGAGGTTTCCTCTTGCACATTACTTATTGTAAATATTTTAAGGTTGATAGAGTTTTCCTCACAATCTCTTGATCCACCACCTTGTCTCCACTTTGTGGTTGTGTGCTCCGCGTTTGTTCCGCCACCATAGCCCAAAATGGTGAAGGGTAACAATGGGTTGAGCATGTCTCTCTCCAGAAGTCACTCTGCCCGGAAGACCCGTGTATCGATTCCATGGAACAAACCGTTCTTTCTTCGGAAGAAGGTATGGCTGGTGTAGAGGGGGGTTCCACGGAGGGACATGCAACCGTAGTTTTGATATCTCCTCTAACTGACCGGCAGATGCACAATCACTGCATCCGAAGGGCAAAAGGCAAGCTGCCACCATTACAAAGTGCCTTTCTTTTAACATCCCATGTAAAACTAAAGGCAAGGATCCCCTTAAAGGGAAGCCCGTTTTAAGAATTTGCACTCGAATTCTCCTTCTCACCCCATTTTTACCTGTGCTGGCATGCCTTCTTCCGTTCGCACGCACTGTGAGACACACAAAGACGCGGGTGACCAACGCAAATCTTCGACGCTTGGCCACCCTGTATTCTCTTCCTATCATGCCACGTCATGTGACCTTCGGTCCCCGGGGGTTTTACCGAGGCACGCACCGGCATGGATGATGGGATGGCTATGGAATCAGCACCTGTCACTCGACTCGGTGAGACTGCTGTTATTAGCTCCCCCCTCCACTAATAGCACACAGGCTCGTGGTGCTCTCAGCCACCATGCGCATGTGCAGCCACCACTAATGCACAAGGAGCGTCCTTCCTCCGGTGGCGGAGTTATGTCCACTCCCTGGTTTCACACTGGACACAACTCTGAGTCGCAGCCGCAGGCACCACACCACACCCGGACCTGTGTCACGGACCCCCAGCATTCGATGTACCCTGATCAATTGTCGACATTTCCTTAGGGGTACAGGATGTTGGGGAGCGGACTTATCCGTTCCCCACTTGGGCAATGTCCTTGTGCCTCGGGGGGGGGGGGGGGGGGATCTACCAGCAGGACCAGGGTAACCTGTCCGATCCGGACCACATTTCCGCAGCCACACAAACTCATAGACAGGCTGATAGGGGGATCGGTTGCCGTGCCCCTTCACCGCTCCCCCCTTATCCACAGGGGTCTTATACAGATCCCACCAGGGAACTGTAAGCAGCGGTGCACTCTTCGAGAGAGGGAGGGGGTGCGACATGACACACTCTCTTGCAACCCCCCTCCCCCGCCTCCCCCCAGTGTTTGAGGTTACCCTGGCCCCATGGAAAATTCTGTCCCCGGCCGCCACAGCCCATTTTTCTCCATGGGGACCAGTTGCTCTATACCCCTCAGAGGGACCGGTGGCTTCGAGCGGATCTGCATCAGCTCCTTGGTCACCTGTGGCATCCAGCCTCCTCAAGCTGGTTCGACCTTGGTCCACCTCCCTCTCAGGTGCTGTCCGATCAGCAGGACGGAAACACCCCCCCCTCCCTACCCCCCCCCCCCAACCCCTCCTTAGTCCGGTCGCCGATCATGGAGCCACCAGGGACCCACCCTCACGTCGTACTACTCTCCAGCTAGGGCAGGACCCTCATGCACCCCTGTCTTTGCCGCCTCTTGACAGTTCTTCGCAACCTCTCCAAGAACCCGACACTCACGATCTTGAGGATGAGGTTGAGGAAGTCTCCTTCTCCTCATCTCTGGTGACCTGTCTGCTGTTGAGCAATGGCGCCCTGATCTTGTCTTGAGGGAGTTTGCCACCCTCGGACAAGTTTTTTTCAGTATCAAAATCCGTTCCAGCCACCCTGGCCAAGTGTGCTCGCGCCAGACTAGTCACCCCTCATATCCTGTCTTCCACTTGGGAGTGTCCGGCAACTCTATCCAGGGGTGCGCAGGTCGTCCATCCTCCAGGGAAGTAATCCCTCTCGGCCCCGGAGGCGGTCCCTGTAGGCACATTCCTCAGGGACCCCCGACGGCCCCACATCTCCTCCCTGTTTGCCAGGTACTACCCTGCGGCCAGGGAAATGGCCATTTCTCCTGCCGACTGCCGGTTGATCCCCATTCAGTTCCTCCCACTGCCACTTCGATCTCACTCAAAACCGTAGTGGAATGGGACCGCATAGCGAGATCGGGGATCCAACACATCACTGCTGGTCATGTATTTTTGACATGCTCATGCAGCATGTGGAGGAGATCTGGCCGGAGGAGGACAACTCAGTCTCCATGTCCTCAGACGCTCAGGCCTCTGAGACACACTCTGACACTGACTTACGATTCTTCAGGGACCCCATGATGTGAATCCTAGTCAACAGGAGCTCGCATCACTTTCGGCTGCAGCAGACAGTGCAGCCAGGAGCCCATTTTAATTGTTTATTAGCCTGCAGAGATTCCTTTTGAAGGCTATCTCTCCCTGGAGCGTAAGCCGGCCCTGTGGTGCATTCCAGGTCAGCAGCAGTCGCTCTTCGGCATCTATTCGGCTGCCTTTATCGTTCATTCAGCTGAAGAACATAAAGAAGCAGCCTCATATGCGGCCAGGCCTAACCCCCCCTCTTCAACCAAGCCCCCAAATCCTCCTTTTGTTCCTCCCCTCACCTCGCCAAACCCCAACCTTATCGGAAGCAGCCCCCATTCCACACTGCACAGCCTGTCCAGTGTTCTACTCCCCCCCCCCCCCCCCCCCTCTCGGCCAAACACGAACCTTCCCAAGCACAATTTTTGTTTTGTCCATCAGGGACATTTCAAGAGGTGACTGAAGGACCCTCCTATGGGGGAGCTGGAGCAGGGAGAACTCAGACCGCTACCACTCAATCACCCTTCCCACTGCGCCCTCCCCTCCAGGGTCCCTCCGAACCCTACCTCTCGGCCTCTCTGGCGGACAGCCTATCCCGACAGAGCACCAGTGGAGACGTATGGGCCGCAACCCATGAATAGTAGCAGTCCTAGAGGAGGGGTTCTGTCTGCCTTGGGCCCATGAACGCCCTCCTCTGATGTGTTCTCCCCCTCCCTTTCCCAGCCATACCTCCCCCTGCCCAACTTCATGTCATCCCAAGCCACCAAGTTCCAGATGGACACTCCGACTCAGTTCAGAGACTCCATCCACTACCAGGACTGGGCAACTCTGAGTAGATCTGAAGGATGCTTATTTTCAGATTCTTATACACCCATCTCACAGACGATACCTACGGTTCGTCTGGCAGGATCAAGGTTCCAGTTAAAGGTGCTCCCCTTGGGCCTCTCCCTGGCACCCTTCTCTTCACGAAGGTGGTCAGGGAGATGGCCTCCCTGGCAACACAAGAAGACACACATCCCCTGGTGCACCTCGATGACTGGCTCATCCTGGCTCCCTCCGGGCCCGGTGTCAATCCCACACCAACCTACTTCTGCGCCTCTGTCTCAAGCTAGGGTTTGTCACCAACCCCTAGAGTGCAAACTCAGCCACAGTCAACAGTTCTCCTTTCTGGGTATGAAATTCGACTCACTGTCCATGATGGTCTCCCTGACTCCAGAGAGGTCCACCCGCATTTTGGACCTCATCCCCCACCTCCACCAATCCACCTACACCCCAGCCAAAACCCTTACCTCCCCCTCCTAGGGATGATGGAGTCCCTCTCGTCCCTCATCCTCTAGGCAGGGTCCCCAAGCGCAAACTTCAAAGGGAGTTCCGTCGTCGATGGTCTCAAACCTCCGACCTCTGGGATCAGTCCACTCCACTGGGCCCTTGGTTCCAATGGGCCACAGATGAGTGGCTCTGCCCTTCCACCTATCCCTGGGGTTCCTGTCCCCCTTCCAACCCAACCTCCGGAACTCTACACAGACGCTTCCAACACGGGCTGGGGCACCCACTTTGAGACCCTTCGTGCCTTTGGAGTGTGGGGTTCAGAGACAGCTCGTCCCCACATCAACGACCTGGAATTGGAAGCAGTCAGGCTTGCCCTCCTCCACTTCCAACCCCAGGCATCTGACCGACTTGTTCTCCTGTTCACGGACAACACTTTGGTGGCATGTTATGTCAACAAGGTCATTGGGGGGGGGGGGGGGGGGGGGGGGGGCTCGCTCCCTCGGTCTCTCTCTCCGAACAGAGGCCCTCCTCCGCTGGTGCCACTCACGGGGAATACCTTTCCACATAAGGCACATATATCCTAGCGGACTTCCTCAGTCGGTCCAAGTCCCTCCTCCACATGGAATGGACCCTCAGCAGGCTAACCCTCCTCTCAGTGTGGAAACTTGGGTCAGGCCTATGATCAACCTCTTTGCCACCCGATTCAACCTCCGTCTTACAGTATATGTCTCTCCCGTCCCCGACCTCCGAGCATATACAATCGACACTATCTCCCCTCCTGGTCGGGCCTCACAGTATACACCTTCCCTCCATTCCCGATCCTCCACAAGGTGATCAGGAAGCAAGACTGGAAAGATCCAGGCTCATCCTCATCGCCTCATGGTGGCCAACTCAGTCCTGGCTCCCGGACCTCAAGTCTCTCTCCTATGTTTCCCCTCTCCAGCTGGGCACACATTTGGACATGCTCAGACAGCCTCACTCAGGTTGCCCCCACTTCAACCCCAGATGCTGCTCTGCCTGCCTCTGTGCCAGTCCAATTGTGTACATTTGCCCCTCCTTCCCAATCGGACAGATCCCAGTCCGTCCTAGACATACTGTCTGTGGCAGGGGCCTTGCAAGACCTTTGGGACTTACTACGGCCTCTTGCAGAGCCAGCACTGAGTCTGTCTACAATTCTCGTTGGGTGAGTTAGGTCTCATGGCGCTGAGATAACTTTTCCCCATGATCGTCCTTCCAATATCCAGTTAGGCAACTTCCTATCCCACCTATTCTCTCCCTAAAGCTCTCTGCTAGCTCCATTCGGGGCTACAGGTCAGCCATCTGTACCACTCTCCGCCAACTCGGCGGCCCCCTTTTGAGAATGACTCCTTTCTCAGTGAGATTCTAAGGGGGTAGCTCTGTGTGAGTCACAGTCCCCTAGGCGGGTTGCCCGTTGGGACTTCTTCATTGTCCTTGACGCTCTCAGAAAACCCCTTAGTGGGGACCCAGAGACATTGCCTTTCACAGGGACAGTTGTGTCTCTCAAGTTTCTTCCTGAATTCTTAGCTAAGAATCAGGAACCGGGCACAGCCTCCCCCTCCCTCATCATCTGCTCACTTGCGGAAATCTTGGGAAAAGGGGAAAGCGGGGGGACATGAACCTATGCCCTTCTAGGTGTCTGAGAGACTACTGGGAACGCTCGCGCCTCAGGCGCTCCTCCCAGAATCGTCTCCTCATTCCATCAACCCCAATCATCATAAAAAACATCTCTGCTGGCACTATGTCTAGGTGGCTTTCCAAGACGGTCATATCTGCGTATGCCCAGGCGTATAAGGATCTCTCCGTCGTATCTCCTCGGGCTAATGAGGTTAGAACACTGGCCACTTCTGCAGCGTTCAAGTGCTCTGTCCCCTTGCGCCACCTCCTGGAGGCAGCCTACTGACATTCGGAAAATCCTTCATAAACTTTTATTTAAGAGATATCTGCATGACTAGGGCTGATGGTTCTAAAGGGATTTCTTTTGTTGCGGCGAAAACACAGCCATATCTGTTCCGCCTTCTGACCTCAAAAACCATTAGGGCACTTGGCTTTCCTCCAATTCCTTTAAATTCTGCTACGGTCTGACATGGTAAAGTATATGACGCTAAAATGGAGAGGTTGTATTATACTCCCAGTTTGTTTACTCACCATGTCAGACTCTAATGCCAGCCCTACTTTCCCCTCTCGCTCTGTGATTCTCGGGGTTACCTTGCGCATATGCCTCGCTGAATGAGGAACAGGAAGTGTGCACCAGCTTTTTTTTCCTTGGCGGAAGTAGGGTGGGCGTCAATTGATAGTCCTATTACTGCATTAGCCACAAAAAAATTCGGCCATTCAGAGCTAACTACTGCTGTTGAATGCTACGGTCTGACATGGTAAGCATACTAGCCAAACAGGGAGTATAATACAAACTCCCCATTTTTGTTTTGTTTTCGTTTGCCTCAAGGCTGAACGGACTGGGTACTGGGGCTCTGGCTGTATGAAAAAATCTTCAAGTTAGATTAATGATACTCTATTTTTGTATCTTTTAACTGTCTGTGTTTTTACTATTTACCAATAACACACTTTATCAATTCAGTCATGCACACTCTCTCTCTCTCTCTCTCTCTCTCTCTCTCCCTCCCTCTCTCTCTCTTTATATGGCTTTATTTTGTGTGTCGTTTAGGCCAGAACATGTGTATTTGCCTATAATATTGATAACTTTATGATTGTCAGCCATGCAGAATCCGGGCTTCTTATGTTGCTCACTCTATTTGCTCACAGTACGCCAAGCATTCTCTTAAAGCACTTGATCCTGCATGATCCTGCATAGTGCATACAATCAGCCATGCACTCACATACACAAACACTCGCTTGAACGCATGCACACATGCACACACTCACTCATGCTCACTCTCTCTGACACACTCTCTCATGCTCTCTCTCTCACTCTCTCTCTCTTTCACACACCCCCACACACCCCACACACACACACATTTACATCTTTACATCTTTATCATCATCACAGCCTTTCAGTGATAGAAAGATTCAACCCATCCTATGAATGTTGTGTGCTGCAGGCGACTGAGGGAGAAGTTTGAAGCAGAGACCAGAGAGCTTGAGAACTCAGAGAGAAGGGCTGTCAAAAAGTTCAATGAAATTAAGGTGAATCCTCATTGTAGCTGCTGAACATTGCCTTAGAATGAATAGAGAATGTAAAACATTTGTCGCCATGGCCATTTTAGTGGACGTTATCCACAACTGAACATAAATGTGAAATGTCCACATTGCCATTTTAGTGAACACCTTTATTTTAACAGAATTTTGATATATACGTTGTTTGCAAAACTGAACAGAGAATGTGAAATGTTTGTCTCCCTTTGGCATGTTAGTGGACATTGTGCTCTGCTGAATAGAGAATGTGAGCTTGCAAACAGAGCTGGCAGACTGGCCGTAACTGGTCAAATTTGACATGGTACCCATGCTTTCCTGTACAGAGTGTGTGAGTAAACGCTCCCCATGTTCATGCCATACTGCTGCAGATAGTTCCTGAATTTCATGCGCTGTTGTGACCAGAAAGTTATACAATAGGAATGGGTGCATTACAAAGCAGTGCAGTGTATTTTGATACAATGCGAACAGTACAATCACAAGAAGTCTCTTGTGATGACAAAGTTTTGTGAGGCAGACCAGTTGGGGGCAGTACAGGACAACAAGATACTGTGTGCAGGCCAAGTCAACAGAGGTGGAAGGTGAAAATGAACGCTTAAAGGTGATCATCAAACAGAAGGATGAGGAAATCAAAGATATCAAAAAGGTCAGTCGTGGTTTGTGCTACATGAGTGTTTAAATGGCAAAGAAAGTCAGTTTGTGTTTTTATATGACTTTTGCTCAGAGATTTGTTTTTCATTTTTTTTATAACCTTTTTTTTTTCCTGTTTTGCAACAAAATGTATACAGATGCAGTGACACACACATGTAGGCTCACACGCACATACGCATGAACGCGCACACACATCTCTCTCTCTCTCTCCCATCATTTTTAATACAAAAACAAAAACAGAAAAATGACATCATTTCTTAGACCTGTGCAAAATCACTAAGAGAATCTTATTTTACTAGAAATTGATGAGTACTTTCATTCTCAGGAGATGCTTTTTTTTGTTGTGTTTGTAAGTATGTACTTTTTGTTGACAGTTGTTGAAAAAAAAATGAAAGAAGAACGTGGCCATGTATCTGACATCATTCGGCAAGAGTTTGCGGATCGCATTGTCACCACTGAAGAGGAGAACAGACGCGATCAAAAATGATATTTCAGAACTACGTGCAAAGCATCGTCTGGAGCTGGAGAAAGCAAAACAGGAAGTTGAAGATATCAAGCAGGTCAAGGATGCAGAAATGGAGGAAGTTCACTCAAGGTTAGTAACTTGGGACAAAAGAAAGTTGCTTCATGTACTGGAAAATGTTGTTCAGGTAAAAAGATTGTAATGTCGTCATTGACCCATGGTTTATTGTCCTCCCTATGGTACCCCAGAAACCTGTTTTGTTGCTTCATTAAATAATGTACAAAGATAGCAGACCAGCTGATGAAATATTTCCGTTATTAGCTGGCATGCAGGTAAAGCAATGCAGAGCACAGTAGTATACAGTCCTTTTTGTGTGTGTGTGTGTGTGTGTGCGTGTGTGCACGTGTGCACATGCGCTCGTGCATACGTGTGTGTGTGTTTATTTGACTTCCACATCACTGTGAAACAGTTGTTTAGATTTTCATGAATTCTACAGGATTATTTGTTGGGCCAGTATCTGCAGGGGGTGTGTGAATTTTTGAGTTCTTGAGTTACTAAATTGACAGCATGCTGACTACAATCCTTTTCAGTACCACCTGAAAAACCTGAGTCGGTAGAGCATTCAGCTGCAGTTTTAAAGATCTCTGGTTTTGTCCCAGGTTTGGCGTGGAGAATCAGTTGGTGGTTTTTTTTTTTTTCGTTTCTGAAAATCAGTATACTGTTCTGTTTTCAGTGTCAGAGACAGACAAGGGTCTAAAAGGGGGTATTATTATTTTTTGTGTGGAAGAAATGTCTTAAACATTCAGAAACCTTTCCTGAACAGGTTTCGGTACAAAGTAAAATGTGTGGTTTGCAGGGTGAAGCAGGCCATTGTGAAGAAGGAGGAGGTTGTGGCCCAGCTCAGACAGCAGTACCAGGCTGCCTGCAAGCGAGCTGACCACCTGGAGGGACTCCTTGAGCAGCAACGGAAACAGCTCTTGAAAAAATGAACCACAGTGAACTTGTGGTGAAAACATTTCCTTTGGACTAGCCATTGTTGAGCAACATGCGTTCCATTCAAAAGAGTCTTGATCACCCTGCTACCTTGATGCAGCGATTCAGTGCAAACAGTTTCAGAGGAAAATATCCTCGGCTGGCCCATTTTGGAGTAAGACGCTAGAAATGCTAGTGAACTGGCAGCATTTTGAGATTTTGTTATATACAGGACCAGTGTAAATGGCTGCCTAAGAATCAGTTGGAACTGGCAGTATTTGTGGAACTTGCAGAACAACACTGCAGATTTATACAAACCAGACGAAGTAATGATGAAGTGCATATGTTGGGAAGCTTGAGACAAGATAAGGTGATCCAGGAACTTCTGTGGTATGATGGAACCTGTACTGATAGCTGTTAAATCTAATACATGATCATGAACTGGTAGCAGTGGAACTTGAAAGACACGCCTGAACTGTTGCAAACAGCTTTTGAAGATGTGATCCAGAACACAGTGTAAAGATGAGAAAAGTAATGACAGCATATATCAGCAGATTTTTTTTTTTTTTCAAATGTTGCTTTGAGGTAATTGGTGACATACACTGGGATGGCAATAGAAAACAAGCCCATGAAGAGGTACTACAATTGGAAAATGTGCTGTCCTATATATTGTTTCGAAAAATTTTTTGATACATGCACTGATAGAGTTGTGAAGGTCAGATGTCAAGTAGAAATCTCAATATGGAACACAACAGACAGTATTGTATCAACTGTTTGGGGCTATGGAGAACATGACAACATTTTGGAGAGTTTCTGTTGGCTGGTGTAAGCATCAGAATATATTCCAAAAGGGGAATTATCTGAACATATCTGCTGAAGAGAGCAAACATGGTTCTTGGTATGAATATTGACAGCCTTATTGATGAACGCTTTGGAACATACATATCATCACAAAAGGGCAGAAAACTTCAGAAGAGAGTGAATCATGTATTCAGATTGCGTGGGATGTGTATAATTTTAATTCATATCACACGTTACGCTTGCAAGAGTGTTGAAAAAAAATGTAGATGGAAGAGAACATTTCAGCTGTCTTTAGTTGCACATGATAAGTAATTGATCTGAATCTGTACATAGTTTGAGGCTGTGGGTGTAAATGTGTTACTGTGAGTGTAATAATGTTTCTGTGGTGATGGATGTAAGAGTAGAACAATACTATGTGTAAATATGAAACTGTACCAAGAATAATAATTATTAGAAGGCCACATGGAGAGTACAGACCTCCATCAAGATAGAATAGTCCTCAGAAGAAAAGTTGCATATTCACATCCTTAGGATTTTATACAAAACTACCTGCCTGATGGCTTAGCTTTGCACTTGTGATGCCAACTTGCATGCGCCATCACGTTTTGAAAAAAATATAAGCCCATTTTACATCATCAGTTATGTCATATTTGTTGGAGGTTATTTTCATGTGAAGCAGGGTTGAAAATAGATGCTAACAAAAAGTTTTCCAGGATCTACCATTTGATCTAGATCCACTTCTTGGATCTGCTTCAGCGTTAAGTGGGTTTGTGCCTGGGTCACATTCCATTCTTCTTGACCTCTTTGGTGAATTAAAGTTTACTCTTTTTTTGTGTGTGTGTGTAATCGTTTTTAGGCACAATCAAAAAAAACAAATCAACATACATGGGTGAAGACTTAGCTTTTTGGGGAGAGATAACTGTGGAACTAGACCAGGAAGTTTGTGGATGTGTGCAGATGAGGCAAAACTTGGAGATGTATTTTTTTGTCTATTGATTTGTTGTGTAGTTTGATTTTTTTTGTTCTGTTTTGTTTTTTTTTTTTTTTTTTTTTTTTTTTTTTTTTTTTTTTTTTTTTTTTTTTTTTGCTGCTGATGTTCCTGATGCCAAATAGTCCCTGTCGTTTCTATTCTTGTTAATGGTGCCAGAATATCCTATTGGATAGCTTTATATGTGAGCAAACAATATGATTTGGTTTATGATCTATAGATTTTGTTGCTTCTCTGTTTGTAGAAGAGTCTGTTGCACATTTGTTATGAAGCATACAGATCTGCACTCAACCATGTGAAGACAGTACTACACAACAATTCAGCTGTAAATTTGTTGCATCTAGAGTTCTCTTGATGTCAGTGGGGATGTTTTTTTTTTTTTTTTTTTTTTTTTTTTTTTTTTTTTCTTGATAGACTTGTTGACTTGACTTCATTCAGCTCCAGTGGAAAATGGGGAGTTTGTAGAATTCCACAGCACATGATAATTCATACAGTTAAGTTATGAGAAAGAAGGAAAAGTATTGGTGGTGGAAATGTGAGAGTTGTTGCCATATATATACTTTTTTTTTTTCTAACAGTTGCCTATTCTGTTTTGGAACACAAGAACTACAGTGTACTTATATGGTCATTAACAAGGCAGCCAAACAATGACCTGTCAGTGGTGGGGGGGAAAGGTGAAGACCAGGTGATGAAAGAGGGAGGTGGTGCAGAAGTCACTATCAGGATTTGCAGGTTTGTGTGAGAGAGAGAGAGAGAGAGAGAGGAACATCAAAAAGGAAAATCCAAAAGGGAAAACATGTTATAGACAGATTAAAATCAATAGTTTTTTTTTTTTTTGACAGATTAAAATAAATCTTCTTTTTTCTTCAAACTCATTTGAAACAATTTATTTGTGTTGTTTTATTTTATTTTATTCTCATCAAATTTTATGATACATCTTTGATTAGCAAGCACTTAAAAAATATGTGCATCAATAGGTATAAAACGGTTTTCATCTGATGAACAACTTCCACACAGCATGTGTAACACAAAGAAGCAAAAGTGATTAGTGTGCTTTAACAGTGATAATAAACAGGCATAAAATGACCATCTCCCTCCACATAATGCTTTCTAAACAATGTTTTGATCTCTCTCTCTCTCTCTCTCTCTCTCAGATGTTGCTAGCGTCATCATTCTACCTTGTCCTAATGCACATCATGGATAGCACAGACCACACTCTGTGTGTGTGTGTGTGTGTGTGTGTGTGTGTGTGTGTGTGTGTGTGTGTTCATATTTCATGTTTTGACCAGTTTTGGTTCTTTCTAGAGAGAGAGAGAGTGTGTGTATGTCTGTGTGTATACATATTTGTGTGAGTGTGTATACAGTTGTAAAATGAATAATAATGTACTAAATTATAATGTACATTAATTATTGCCAAAGAACAGCTCCCTGTGGGATGCTTCCGGTAAAAAGGTTTATACAAAAGGTATAAACAAGGTTTGTACAAAAAGTACAAACAAGTGATGGAGGTAGTAACAGCACATTTTCTACATTTTGAATTTTGGACAGAACATGTCGGCATATTCCTCTGATAACTGACACAAAGTTTTATAATGGCTGAAAATAAAGATTACAACCCTTATAAATGACAACCTTTTATAAACCAAGCACAAACAAAACATCATGCAGACAATTTGCTAAAACTAAAGATGTAGGTAAATTGGTGAACAAAAGGGATGATTTTGATCAACTTTGATAGCTTTATGCTTTAAGGAAGTTAGGAACTCATTATAATGTGCTCTGGGTTGAAGTCTATTCAGTGCTCAAAAATAATTGATGTGAATAATTTAAGAGTCATATGAATATTGTGATAGAGTGAAAAGTGTTGTTGCATGAAACATTGTTTTAATCTGTGCATGATGCCATAGTTGTATCATTTTTAATGCTTTTGTGACTGTGATGAGTGTCATTGTGTTGTATTTCATATATTGTCTCATTTCCATGATTTTATTTATTTGTATAGATTTAATGGTTTGGAGATAATGAAACTCTTTTTTTTTTTTTTTTTTTTTTTTTTGCTCAAGATGTGTGTAGCATTTGCTTTATAAAGATCTTTTATGAATCACATGAAAAAGTATGTAACACTTTTTATGTCTATGGTTCACTTTCTCTTTTTTTCATTGTGATTTTTTAACAGACATTTACTGATAGATTTAACCATTATGCACATTGTGTTGTCATTTGTTCCTGAGTTTTGGAAATTCAAAATATATACCAAAGATTGGTGAAACAGAATGTAAATAGGACATTATTCATACAAAGGCGCACAGACTCCCACACACAGACACATAAAGCTATATGCGGACACAAACACACTCACACACACATATGCACACACTCATATGAAAAATACACGTTCACAAACACACAGACTCGCACATATGAATGCATGTGTACACACACACACACACACACACACACATACACACAGGCGCACACACACACACACACACACACACACACACACACACACACACACACACGATGTATAGGCATCATATCGCAACCTGTATGATATCAAAATTCATTGAGCATTTTTGAATGCTCAAATGACATGGACATGAGTAAAAGTTCTTTTTGTTATCATGTTTTGACAGATCAAGACTGAAAACAGCTCCCACTGCACCCATACAAATCTTTTTTCTTCATGTATGGTAGGAAAAGTGTGTTCCTTTTTTTTGTTTGAAGGAATACATTTTTTTTTAATTTCCAAGACTCACAGCAAGCATTGTATTGATCAAACAATATGCCCTCTGAGCAAATGGCATTGCAGAATCTTATTAATGAAGAATGTTATGTGTGTGTTACTCAACTAGAAAATAGAAAATATCAGAAATTACCTCCCCCCCCTCGCGCCCCCCCCCCCCCCCACCACCACCACCACCACCGTCTGCCCATACCACCATCTTCATTGCCAGTTCTCATAAATTATCAGATTTCTCTTTGTAAGATCCATTCCTCCTCTTTCTGTACATCTGTTTCTTAGCTTCCATTCTAAGATGTATGATTGTATGGGTAGGTCTCTGTATGTCAATACTTTCAGGTGCATGTGAGAGACTGGGAGAGGATGATGCACGTTTATGTGTGGACGGCAGAGCTCGCAGATAAAGAAAAATGATTGAAGTGAAGTTTCCCCAGCTTTTATACAATCAGGTGGAGCTAACTTCTTTTCTTTTGATTTCATTGATTGACAATGCAGCTTTTCTGTTTACTATTTTTTTTTTTTAAAAGTTCATGTCTTTGGTGATCAGGAAATGTATTAACATTCTTGAAATTCCTAATGACAACATAAACATGGTAGAGACGGGTGTTATTCTGGTTGCTGCTCCACTTTTTTTCTCTCTCTCTCTCAGTTTGTATGTGTGTGTGTGTAAGTATGTTTTGTGTAAGTGTGGAAAAGGAATAAGCTCTCTCAAATTCTGTCTCTGTGGCATTCGTAATGCTCTCTCTCTCTCTCTCTCTCTCTCTCTCTTTGGCCAGTCATGACTTGTCAGTTGTGACTGGACATTAAATGCATGTTCTTATGCTTATTTTTTTTCTTTGTTTCATTAATGTACTGCCTCATGCCTCTTCCTCCAAATCCCCCTATGAAATTATGTCTCATCTTTTATGCTCCCTCGGTGGCATTACTCTCACAATGCACCTTCTGGCTGTTCCACACAGAGCCACATGCAGGCCTACCCTGCTGCAGCCTCTGTTATGATAGTCCACCTGGTGCAATCAGTATTAGGTCATCAGTAGGCAGCCTCCCAAAAGGAGGTGCTGCACTCATAGTGAGTCATGTCAGTGATGGTCACTGGTGCCTATTCTGATCCAACACTCTGGACACCCTTTTGTAACCCTCCCACTGACAAAAGTGATTACTTAGTTGTAGAGTAACTGTGAACGAGTTGCCTATCCTGAGGGGGGCCACTATGTCCATCCAGCAACACTCCCCACGAACTTCTTGATACCAGCAACTTTGACACTGTCAAGAACAGGTAGATAAAATCTGACAAAGGGCATCTGCAATCATACTGGCAATGTCCGCCATGGATATATGTTCTTCCAGTCTACAGTCCTGGCAGAATTGCCACGATCCTAAATGAACAGATGTGGACAGAATCAAGACGACTCACGTGGGACCACACAGATAAGTTTCATCAACTTAATGTGATTTGTTCTTGAGGTAAGGAAGCACAGAGCACAACCTGTCATGCAGCCACAAACCAATAAGATTTGTCAAACTTTTATCCGATCAAACAGGTACTTTAATCATACTAAGCATGAACAAAATGAAATAACCAGGTATGCTTTAAGGAAAAAAGGGAATTTAATGAACCTCTGAGAGTACTTCCTCCATCTCCCCTGTCCCCCCTTGTGACTTGTCACAGCAAGCAAAAAAGATTTAAATGGGTTTTCACAACTTCTTCCGATTAGCAGGGAGGAAGGGGCAGGGCGGGGGGTTGTATTTTGTTAACTTTAATATTTGGAAAAACCCTTTTCTTACTTTACCATACAGGGTCCAGATTAATGGAAGTGGAGGAGGAAGTGCAGATCTGTGCCTAATCAGTGAACAAAGAAGAAATGAATGCAGATGACATGCTTGCCTGCCCAGTGGTGTCCTAAACTGGTTCTGGTCTAGTGTTGTGTGGTCACCCTCAGCCAAGTCATTCCAAGGGACATGTCTCCAGGAATTACATGAAAGTGCCTTTAAGTTTAATTCGCCATGAGACAGACACTAAAAAAGGAACTCGGGCTGTGTGAACCAGCAGTAATCAACTTCACAGCGTTTTGGACACTTTGCTCCTGAATGACAAGCCCATTCAGGCTTCAGATAGCCTGAACAAGAGTTATCATCTATTTGGTTTAACAAAAAACCCTTCTTTGTCCTCTTTGTCATCCTTTTATAAATACACATCTTTCAAACTTACTTTTTTTTTTGTCAAACTTTGGCTGAGGCCAAACAAAAATTACACATGAGTAAATTTTCTTAAAACAATTGTGGTTGCCTTCAGGGATTTGGAAAACGAGGCAAATGAAAGTCCCACATTAGCCAAGCTGAAGGTGCATTGCTGATTGAAAAGCGACCCTCCTCAGCCTCACTCCAATCCCACTCCCCTCACTACCTCTCATAACCACAAAGGGTATGTGATCCCTGCAGTCTGTGGCATGGCAGTATTTTTAGCATGGATATATCCTGTCAATCTATGGTCCTGGCAGACGATGCCCACATTCTTAGTCCATGTTCACTTTCAACAACAAAGGCTTGTTGCCATTGTTAGAGATTGCCTGAATATGCTTCTAATCATGGAGCTTATAAGAAGTGCCAGCCATTATATTGTATTTTTGAAGCTATGCAACTAACTGGTCCTGTGAAGACTCTTTCCTTTCGGCCATGATATCAGTGTTCTGGAAGCATGCAGCAAGCTGCTGCTGTGAGGACACGACTAAATCATTTAAGCATGTGCTGATCACTGAGTCTGTTTCCCATCTGAATGTTCAAGATGGGGGAGAAGAAGGTGTTACTGGAAGTATTATCATCATGAATTGCTGCTGTCTGGGTTTTTCAGCCAGAAATACTTGACTAATACAGATCTTGTAGTCAGTGTGTCATTGACTCCAATGTATAGGTCTGGAATCTCGCATGTCACAGTCAGTGTATGAAGCACTAACATCTAGGAGGTTATTTCTCAATTGTGAAAGCACATCTTCAACAAAAGATCAAGGATGTGATCTCTTCTGGGAAGTTCATTTCCTTTCCAAGATGATATTTCATGAATTGCTGATTGCTATTTTAGGCAAGTAAGATTGAAAACTGAAAACAGGCTCAAAATAGTAAAACTGCATTGTTTCAGCAGCAATCTTGATTTTCCACATATCAAGAATGTTTATCATTGAATATGGTGCACATCATTAGATGGAACAGTTACAGTTTGAACCGCAGGATATGAGCAGCAGGGAGAAAAATCTTAATGCAGTTTAAATCCAAAAAGTCATGCAAAACTGGATAAAATCAATATTGTAGCCGAATTCATGTTAACATTACTGTGGGGGAAGGGAGATGACTCAAATACTATGAAGCCATAAATTTACATAATTATTTTTAGAACAATTTTAAATATTGTGAAATACCTCTTAAATTGTTTAGTAGCTTGGCCAGAAGTTATCAGACATGCAGATTCAGACACAACAATTGCAAAATGGCAGGTAATCAATTTTTTTCTACATGCATGACATCTATCATATATAAACCTTTTACACTTGTGTAAACTAAAAGCCATCTTGATGCTATCAAAACCACTTTCTGGTTAATAAAAATGACATGATTTTCTCTTATAGCTGAAACTGCATTACACTTACTTTTATTGTAATGAAAATGCCCATATCTTGGAAAATAATGTATGAAGCACTAACATCTTGGAGGTTATTTCTCAAATGCAAATTCTTGAAATATGTAAGACTCGCAAGGCTCAAGTGGTTGAAAAGATCCCCGAATACTGACCTGGATATGTTATCCACATCGTATACATGCACATGCATGGGCATTCACACAGATAGGATTAACCTGCATAGCATCTGTGAGGTGTAAAGCAGCTGAATTATCAAAAAGTTTCCCCTGTGCTAAGAGTCTCTCTCAGCAACAGCACTGACTGGAACTCTGCTCAGATCTGTCCAGTCTTCAAGAAAGATGAATGCTACCACTCACGCACAGATGTACAGTATGCATTGTGAGATCACACAGGTCACAGTTATCTTTATGCACTTCACCGGTGACCATTAATTCAATTTCCCTGAGTGATGCCCAGCACTTGTCTGACTAGTACTAACCATTGGTTTGGAGTAAGCCCCTCTGCACAGCCAAAAGTATATATCTACCATGAATGGTGTAAGCTATTTAACAGCAGTCTGCAAGATGCTTGCTATAAAATTATCGTTATGCTGGCAGCATTGACACGATGATTCATCATCTGAAATTACCTCTACTATAGGAAAATTGTGTCACAACAGATCAATCTTTTATAAAACCTTCCTGGGTCAATCAGCATAGCAACTGATTCTTCCCATCAGTCAACCCTAAAATGTTGAGCACCTGTTGCACCTACAGCTGGCGTTTCCCATCACTTGTAGCAAAAGGAGGATATAAGCTGCTGTTGACCTCAAGAGATTGCAGTCTCTGCTCACTAACTTTAGTTGTGTTTTTTGGGGGGGTTTTGCCCAACTCTTTTCTCGCCACTTCTTTTATCACCTCCTTTTTTTTTTTTTCCTCCTTTTCTGCCCCTACGTCCTGATATCCCACTACCTCCTTGTCCTTGTTTGTTTCTGCCCTCATCTTTGCTGTGAACTCCCCCATCACTCCACCTCCACTTTTAACTCCCCCCCCCCCCCCCCCCCCCCCACACACACACACACACAATCATTTACAGGATCATTTGGACAGCAGGTTCATATAGGATGAACACACACACACACACACACAATCGTTTACAGAATCGTTTTGACAGCAGGTTTAAATGGGATGAACACACACACACACACAGACACAGACACACACACACACACACACCTTTGTGATATCATAATGAGAAATACTGTCGATCAATCACCTTCATTGTTCCATTTTGGTCTCATAATCCCTTTGATTTGTTTTTGTCTATCTGTCAAGAGATGGTGTTCAGAAATCTGCAAGGGGGGTAATTTATTCAGCGAGAGTGAACATGCTGTTTTCAAGGACAAATGGCACTGATGATCAAATGGCACTGATGGTCAGGCCTAAAGCAAGTCAGTTTAACAATTCAATCAGAGAGAAAATGCTGAAACTTGGGTGCAAAACTGTGACTGTAATGCAGTCGATATCCAGATCGTTATCCTGACGCTGGCTTAAATATTTAACTCCCTAGTTCTATTTGCTTGGCCCATAGACTGAGAAAAATTAACCGTATATGCAACGGTAAAACATACGTCATCTTCTCCTGATTTGATTTTTTTTTTTCACCAGTTACAGGTGCCGTTTACGTCCATGCTATTTCCGTTTGTGTTCTTTTAGTCTTAATGTCCGTAACTTTTATTCTGTGCAATTTTCGACCCATATGACATTAAAAAGATGTAGCTTTGATCTTGCTGTATTTGTATGGTAGACTGGTTAAAATTGTGATGATTCTTTTATTTCGAACCTATGGTATATAGCCTAACGGCTCGGAAACGAAACTTGCAAGGCAGTTGAGCAGACCTCAGTTGGGACAACGGCCGGGAGTCACGAGGTCTTGTTGTCGTTGAGCAGCGTGTTTGTGGGTGGAGTTAGCGCTTGCACAAAATCACGTGCTAAGGACATAATTAGCTACTTTGTGTTCCATAGGAAACGATACAGTAGTCTGCGGAGAATTTATATTATATATGTTAACTCACTGCCTTGTGCCTACCTGACTTAATAAGCCCGGCTGATCAAGCATCATGGCTTTCAGTTTCATGGCTCTCAGTGTTGCAGGAGCAGCAGTTTTCATTATGCTACATTGCGGAGTGTTGCGTTTGGTCGTTACACACCCGACTGGGAATCGCTTGACAAAAGGCCCATACCCCAGTGGTATGATGAGGCCAAATTTGGAATATTTTTGCATTGGGGGGTGTTTTCAGTTCCAAGTTATGCCGGAGCTTGGTTTTGGGAATGGTGGAAAGGACCCCATCCAAGGCCCGACATTCAAGTGTTCATGCAGCAAAATTACCGCCCTGATTTTACCTATGCCGACTTTGCACCACAGTTCACTGCAGAGTTTTTCGATCCAAACAAGTGGGCGCAGATCTTCAATGCATCTGGGGCTCGGTAAGTACACAATATCCCCAAAATAATAGAATCAATGGTCATTGTTGTAAATAATGTATAACCTTTTATTGTATCAAAACAAAGGTGGTTGGACATGCAGGCACACACACACACACACACACACACACACACACACACACACACACACACACATTCCGTTTGAACGCATTGAAAACCAAACATTGTCATAATGTTAAATGTATGTGTGGGAAATTCTTCCATGTCAGTTATTTGCTGATTCAATGCCCGAGAGCAAGAGAGCTCCTAGGACATTCGGGTATTGATGGTTTGCACCAATGGATCGACTTCATTGTCTTTACTATATATTTTAAACAATTACTCAGTTCTTGACTCAGTTTGTAAGTGTTTGTTGAATAGTTCAGTTGGTCCTTACCTGCAGATCTTATCACTTCTCACTTAAAATTGTCAAGATGGAAGAGGGATGGGGGATGAGGGGGAGGGGGGGGGGGGGGGGGAGAGGAGGGGATGTCGTATTCTATCGTTAATGGAATAATACACTTCATCACTGGCATACTTCATTCACCCCACACATAAACTGTCTGAATCACTATAGTGGAAGGACATTAAACCGACAACGACACAAACACACACATACGCAAAGCTGAAGCACTGTGTGTGTGGTGTCCAAACTACCATACAGTTCGAGCCCAGACTTCTCTCTGCCTCTCTCATATCTTTTTATCATTGCTTTCTCAGACTCATTTATTTATCCTGACCATATGGCCATAAGGAGGTAAATTCTCTCTCTCTCTCTCTCTCTCTCTCTCTCTCTCTCTCTCTCTCTCTCTCTCTCTCTCTCTCTCTCTCTCACACACACACACACACACACACACACACACACACACACACACACACACACACATCACATCACACAAACACACTAAACAAATTACTCTCATACCAAAACCAACAAACCGGTTTGGTGTGTAACTTTAACATTGAAGTTTTTTTGTTTTTTTTTAAATGACCATTTTTAATATTAAATCATTTTCCAAACACATACATTACAAATGAATAACATAACATTTCAAAAAAAAAAAAAAAAAAAGGGGGGGGTGGGGGGGGGGGACACACACACACAACAAAAAAGGCCATTGAACAATCAAACATCCTTGTACACAAGGAAGAGGGGGACCGTAGTGGGGGGGGGGGGGGGGGGGGGCACTGAGGGTAAGGGACAGGGGAGATCCATTAACATTTTCATATCAAACACAAATCAAACATGATTATATACAAATATTCAACCATTTTTGAAAACATACAGTTGAAGTAGATCTTGATGAATGTGGTGGTTTACAGATAAAATACATACATTTTATTTTGAATTCTAATGTTCAAGTAATCGAGAACTGAATTGTACAGAAACCAGGTTTGCTCGAACTGTGCACAAGTTCCATTTGTAATTGCCATGTAACGTTCTTAGTAATATCTGTCACTCAATAAATATATATAACAAAGGTATGTACATGTGGTTGTGCATTTGGCAATTTACATATGTAGATGTAAATTTTGCAAATAAAATGATGGATTCAAAAAGAGCGTCTGTCTATGTGTATTCTGCTTACATCAAACTATACAAGTTCCTTGTCAATCATAAAATCATGACAATGTGAATATTTTCGAGTCAGCAGCTGCTGGACATTCATCCAAAATCAGTGTGTAATAATATGACAGCTAAACAGCATATATATACAGGAAAACGTCTGCTCTTTTTGCTCACAAATTTATATAAAAAGTACTAGATGACGCAGGAACAAGAATCTCAGGGTTGAATGTAATTTATGTTGCAGTCAAAATGTCTATTTCCTGAGATTATTTTAGTGTTTTAGATAATAACAAAACATATTCTGTGCACAACTGTATGTGATCTTCTGGTGACTAAATCCCTCTTTACATTGAAATTTTGATCTTATTTCATAAAGGATAACTGCACTTTAGCTACCATGTAATGCGTTGAGAGAAAGGTGGGTGGTGCGGGTTAAAGTGGAAGGGAGAGGTGGACAGGGAGACAGAAATAGTTATTGTGTACCACATATTTATTAATTATTTTCCATGTTGAGAGGTCCTGTGTGCAACATGCTCTCAACACACAGAAAAGAACCCATGGCAACAAGAGTTGTCAAAATTCTGTAGTAAAACGCGCCTCTGCAGGAAAACATATCCACAAGCATACAGGAAGAAAAAGGTGGCACTGTGCTATAGCAGCATGCTGTCGCGGGGGAAAACAGCCCGAATCTTTGCAATATTTGTTGTAAATGTATGTAAGCTAACTGGTATCTACGACATGTATAGGACATTTTGCAAATGTAATATAGCTTCCGTGCATGTGATTCAACTTGCCTCTTTATCTCAGTATGTGTATGCCTGCACACATCCCCACATGGTGTAGAATTACTAGAAAGCTGGTATTGATTATTAGACCACTCATACCATGCTACTGATATTCAAACCAGTTGTGATACATTTACTGGCTGTATGTCAGTACGGCAAAACCATGCTCTTTAGGTGTATATGTGCAAGCTTATAAGCGCTCACATGCACACATACATGTGTATGTGCATGCATGTGTGTGTGTTTGTGTGTGCGCATGTGCATGCGCACGTACATACACACATGTGGGCATGCATGTGTATGTGTGTGTGTGTGTGTGTGTGTGTGCGTGTGCATGTGTGTGTTGTTGAAGTTCTCGTGTGTGTGCCTGCATGCACGCATGTGTGTGTGTGTGTGTTTGTATGTGTGTGTGTGTGCGCATGTGTGCGCATGCATGCATTGTTATCGCTGTTCCTCTTGTTGAAGTTGGTGCGTGTGTGTGTGTCGGTGTGTGTATGTGTGTGTGTGTGCGTACATGTATTCTCATATGCAAACATGTGTTTTCAGGTGTATGTGTATACATCATAGGTGTGTACACACGTCTGTTCACTAGTGTACAACAGATCTGGCTGTGCTGCAGCATTGAATGCAATGTGTGCAAGTTTGTTAATTCAGTGCTATTTCCCACCTTTTTTGTATCAGGAGTTGAAACTGTGTTTTGAATGTTTTCCATTATTCATTCCTGAATAAATTGTATAGGGGGCTGTGTGTGTGTGTGTGTGTGTGTGTGTGTGTGTGTGTGTGTGTGTGTGTGTGTGTGTGTGTGTACAATGAGTGGGCACATACGTATGTGTGTTTTGCTGTGTTTGTGTAGGTGTGAACATACATTAATTTACGCACGAATACACACAGATGTATGAGAAAGAGAGGATGGGGTGGGCTTGTGGTTTACCTTAGCATTGTGAGCATGCAACAGAGGGAACACGTGTTCAGGAGTGCCTGATTGTGAATTTTTAAGCCAAATTTCAATATTATGTTTCCATTCACTGATTCAGTGAGGAAGACACACAAATCACGCTGAGCGCTGGCCAAACACGCATCTTGTCTATTCATTCTGTCACGGGGAAAAAAGACATACTTGAGTATGTTTTTCTGAGAACACAGGTTTATTATGGTGTTTAGAAATGTACAGAAAACAGAGCCCAATAAGATCTTTAGAAATGGCTGTACTGCCGACCATAGGAATGGCACAGGCTGAGGACGTCTTTGTTGCCAGCTCTGCCCTGCGGCTAATGAAAACAGAAGGAAATGAGAAAGGAAGGAATGAAAATTTCATACATGCGATAGGTTCGTTACCGTGTGAATACCACCATGTTACTGTTTTTGTCATTTGTGTCACATCAAGCAAAGTCACATTTATCGTGTGTATCACAGTGCTCCAACTAAATCAATCACTGAAGTCTGCTCTCCAGATCGAAACTTCATCTGTTAAATAGCTCTCTTTATGACAGGAATTTAAGTTCTTGACCATAGAGATTTGTACCATTTCAATGAGCAGGATGCAAAATGAATTATAAAACACCTACTCACACAAGTTGAATAGCAAGATCAGCCGTAGAAATGGCGGAAGGCCCACTCGATCAGAAACACGTGGAGGAGGCTGCTGTACTTTCAGGATGTACGGCTGATGCGCAACACTCGCAAGTTTGTAAGCATGATGCCAGTATCACAGAATGATATTAACAGGGGATATGTTCACACACACACACACACACACACACACACACACACACACACACACACAGACACACACACACTATGCTTCAATTCTGAACCACAGAACTGTAAATGAAGAACTGTGGTCATTTCTTCTGCCCATGGACAAACGTTGGACCTTAAAGCGTCCTGAGAGTTCCAGGTGGTCTTTGCTGCTGCCCATGGACAAATGTTGGACCTTAAAGCGTCCTGAGAGATCCAGGTGGTCTTTGCTGCTGCCCATGGACAAATGTTGGACCTTAAAGCATCCTGATAGTTCCAGGCTGTAACTGCTGCTGCCCATGGACAAACGTTGGACCATAAAGCGTCCTGATAGTTCCAGGTCCAGGGTCTTTGCTGCTGCCCATGAACAAATGTTGGACCTTACAGCGTCCTGATAGTTAAAGCCTGCAAAAAATAACTTTCAAGTGCCCCACAATCGGTGAGACAGCATGTCCGTCAGTTCAACGGGTGGAAACACCTCCAACTTCCATACCTCCCCCCCCCCCCCCACCCCACCCCAGTTAAACGATGCTGGTCAGCCAACAGTTCTTCCATAATAAATGTAAACACCATCAATGTGTCCAAGGGTGGATAGGTCTGGCACTTTTCCTCCAGCTCCAAACGTCAGAAGCATCAAAGCATGTTATTCTATCGATCAGTAGGGTTATTCAACATAATCCAGTCACAAGCTATATTATTCTTATATAGTGAGACATACGGGCTCTCCCAAATCCCTGTTATCCTCTGATTCGAGGAGGGTGTTGCTAGGACTCTCGGTCTTTGGGCCTGGCCATAGTGATTCTAGAGGTATGTGACATCTTTTTTTTGTGTGTTTTTGTTTTTATTAGTGTAGATAGGGACTTCTTAGTTAAAAGTCATAATTCTTTGGAACATCTTTTAAATTTGTAGTCAAAATAGATACATTTGCGAATTCTAATGCCTGTTCACTGAAAGAATGTTGTTGCATATTCTGCCTAACTCTGTGTATGAAAAATGTTCTCTCACATCTCACACTATCATGTTACCTTCACACTAGAACATTTTCAGCCGCAACTTGCTGTTCGAGTGAATGATACAGGTCTTCTTCTCTGAAATTATCAGTCAGCATGGCTGAGAACATGATGCTGAACAAAGTGGGTGCCAAAAAATAGCCTTTCTTATGCCATTTGTGACAGGGAATGGATAAGATGTCTCTCCGTTGTCCTGGATTTGAGCCTGCATGCCATCATGGAACTGCTGCACCATAGAGATCAATTTTGATTGGCTTCCTGTTTGGCTTTGATCTTCTGCAGACACTCTGTATTGATAGTATTGAAGGCCTTTGTAAGGTCGACGTAGGTGAACAGGTCAGCATTTTGTACCTGACAGTTTCCTTGGAGCTGTCTTGCAGCATGTCAACAGTTCCTCTAACTTTCCTGATGCCACACTGGCTCTCTGGTGTTATAGAACTGTTCAGCAGAATCCTGGCAAGTATCTTGTCTGCTGTGTGTTGGTGGTTGTCACAAGCCTTGATGTTCCCTTTCCGCTTGTACAGACAAATAAAGGATCGATCTTTAACTCCAGGGTGATTGTCTCTTGCTGCCGCATCAGAAGCAACTGATGAGCTTTTCAGTCATAACTGTGCCACCTTCTTTGTAGACCTCAGCTTGTATGGAGTCTGAGTTAGGAGCTTTGCCACTGGACAACAAACATATCACTTACTGGGTTGCCAAGAGGGTTGGTGGTTCATCCATTTCTTCGTTTGTTGGTGGATAGTTTTGGGGATGGCTTTGTCACTGATAGATGACAGGCAGTTAAGTGCGCTGTTGAAGTGTTCTGCTCAGCATTGCAATATCTTTTCCTTGTCACAGATCAATGTATTTCCACCAGTGCTGAGCAGAGGGGATGATCCTGATGATATAGGTCCAAACACTTCTTTTGAGGCATCATAAAAGTTCTTCATATCATGCCTGTTAGTATATCCATTATCTTTGGATCTCGTCAGCTTTGTTGATCAGCCATGTGTCTTGCATCATTCATTGTTTCTTTTGAACCATTCTGCATATGTTATTGAATGCATCTTTTTTGGAGGTGAACTTGGTGTCACTGAGATAAGCTTTGTGCAGATGATGTTTCTCGTCTTGTAGCTGCTGGATGTCATCACAGTTCTCATCAAGCCATTCCTTGTGTTTCTTGGTTGCAGGCCCCAACGTGTCTTTGGCAGTGTTGTAAACAGTTCTCTGAGGGTCAGTCAATTGGCTTTCCAAGTACTGGTTGTCTAGAGAAGCAGACTGCAAGCATTCTTCCAGAGAGTCGACAAATATCTGCTTGGTTCTGGTGATTTTCGGCTTCATGACATTAAGCGATCTTGGAGCCTTCTTGCCTTGCTGGCATCTCTTAGGTTGGATCCAGATGTTAATTAAGCTTACTGCTCATGAGACGGTGATCAGTCCAGCACTTGGCATTGTGTATGGATTAGGTGACTTTACATCCTGCCTGTCCCTTTTCCTGACAATGATGTAGTTGATGAGATGCCAGTATTTTGAGTGAAGATGCAGCCATGATGTCCTGTCATGGGTAGGGAGGGCGGAAGACTGTGTTGGTGATCAGCATTCATGCTCAGCACTGGTCTGGAGTAGCTGGAGACGGTTGCTGTTGCAGTGACCTGTTCCATGTTTGTCGATGACCCCTTTGCAGGATCAGTGTCAGAATAGACACCTGCATTGGAACGACCAAGCATGGTGAGCTTGTCTGCTTTCAGAACAGCAACAGTGACAGAGTGAAGGTCCTTATAGAATGTGTTTTTTCACATCTGGGTTGGTCATAGTTGGCACATAGATGCTGATAGTTGTCAGTGCTTCTTTTAAAATGAAAGGGAGAGTTTTATGGTTATCAGCTTGTTGTTCATTCCCTTTAGAGGTCCAGCTAGCTTGCCAACAAGAACTGTCTTCACTGCAAAGCCAACTCCAGCCTCTATTTGCTCTTCACTTTCTCTTCTGCTCAAAAAAAAAAAGGTATCGTCAGAGTCCCTTTGACAAAGTTCACCCTTTTTGGAAGATGGATCTTATTCAAGGCTGTGGTATCAATGTTATACCAGGCAAGCTCTTTTTCAGTTAGATCTGTTCCCCTGTTTAGGCCTGTTTACATTGTCTTTCTCCAGGAGGGTGTGCACATTCCATATGCCAAGGGTGAGAGGAACAATCCTCATCTTTTTCTTCTTTGAGTTTCCACTGTTGTAGTAGAGGATCCCCCCCCCCCCCCCAGCTGTTGTAGGCTGCTTAGGGAAGGATGGAGCAGACAATGTTTAGGGCACCTTTTTCTCGCTCTTTCCTTATGTTACGGAGATGAGCAGTGCTATTTTAAAAAAAGGCTGCTCAGTTACTCAGGTGGCTGCCCACCTCCACAACTGCCCTAATTCTGTGGAGATGGCTTGAGCCACCTGTGTACAAGTTGACAGCTACAGCTGCCAATGCACCCACACCTGCCACTTCATTGCTCGCCCATTGCCACAGGATTTG
This sequence comes from Conus betulinus, assembly GCA_016801955.1. Lineage (NCBI taxonomy): Eukaryota > Metazoa > Mollusca > Gastropoda > Neogastropoda > Conidae > Conus > Conus betulinus. Next base: position 89,315 of record JADBJO010002243.1, read on the forward strand.
GGGAATATATAAACAAGGATGGATGATGATGATAGAACCAGTTAGAAGTGAGTTGCACAGTGACTTTGTCTGAAATGAGGAGGAGCTGCGCAGTTCGTTCACCTTACTCTCTCATCCAAAACCATCAAAGTTCAGCAACTGGATGGGGTCAAGATGACTGGAGAGGGAGTCAGATGCAGTGGATGACCATGATGTCTTACATGTCTCACCATGCTCTGTGTAGTCCATAATGCACTGCTGGGAGTCACCTATTTGCCCATTGAATCAGTTTGTGATTTCCATAGTGCAGTTCTCCGTGACAGCAGTCACACCTTGGAAACAACTCTGGCAGGCTGGCTGAACCAGGTGAGGGTTGCCCAGTGGGTCTCGAACCCTCAGTGTGAGATAGTGTTTGGCTACCTATGCATGTAAAGACTGGAGTTGCACGTGCACACACACACACACACACACACACACACACACACACACACACACACACACACACACACACACACACACACACACATATATATATATACAAGCCTTACAACTGCACACCCGGCCAGAAATGATTATGGAAATTAGTTGCTTAATACACAAGCTAATTGTAAGGGGTACCCAGATAATGTTTTGTTGGATACCATCCCACTGTTCTTTATACTATAACGAAAGGTAGACAGGGCAGCTAAAAATGGCGCAAAGTGTGGTTCTCAGTCTGAATACCTTCATTTTCCTCTTTCCTTGCACGAGCATTATGGCCTACTAAGGTCGCGCGCATTTGGAATGTTTTCCAAAATGAAGTGAAACATCAAAACAACCAAGACCATTTTAATATTCAAATATAAAAGATAACTTTATTACGACTAAAAAATTACTTTCCTTAATGTATAGATGGAAACTTGATGCTTTCAAAACAAAATATGTCAAAAATATAGTTTGCATTTGTGGATGTAAAGTATCTCCTAATCATATTCTTTCATGTCAAAGCTTGAAGATATTCATTCCAGTTTTATCGCAGAATAACTCGCTCAGTGTATTCGATTCACCAGCTTTGACTTACGACTTTTTTGTAAGTCTAGAGAACAGTCCAACTGGCCAATATCTCTAATCATCTATTTTGTAATGCGGAAGTGATGGAGGGGTAGAAGAGGAGATGGGGTGAGGGGAGGGGGGGGGGGGGGGGGGGGGTGATGTTTATAATTTTGTTGATTTTTTTTTGTTTGCTTTTTTGTTTGTTTTTTTTTTTTTTTTTCCTTGTTTTTGCTATTATAATAGTGTAGCTATATATTCTCTTCTACATTCAAATACACATACATTTTCACGCCTAAGCATCCATATGTATACACACGTACATGAATATGTAGAACTCCGTACAGTTTAGACATGCAAAAGTCTTACTGTCTTACTCATGCACTTTTTTTTTTTTTTTTTCATAATATATCACGATTAGTGGAAAGATGTTAAATAAATCACACACACACACACACACACACACACACACACACACACACACACACACACACACACACACACACACACACACACACACACACACACACACACACGCATGCACGCACGCACACAGGCACGCACGCATGCACACACACACACACACACACACACACACACACACACACACACACACACACACACACACACACACATCTTTGCTGTGCACCGTGAGTGTCATATGAAAGCTGAAGTTCTTAATGTTCCAACTTTGAGCTGTGTAGAAAAAGTTTACTCAGAATATAGACGTGTTCATTACCATATCTGAAATGAAATAAGATATGGATGGTTTTGATTGTAATACGTACTTAAAACTGTTGTTTTTTTTTAAAGTATGCTTTACACCATAAGTACAAAGTCTTACAATGCTAAAGGTATTTTGCACAGACATTTGACTGAAACAATACACTAACTGTCACTCCTGCAAGTCACCACACAGTTAATACTATGATAACCTTATGTCTATCATTTGGGTTTAGTGTGTTAAGTATTACATTAGGGTCACAGTATTGTGAAATTATGAATTATTTATGAGCTATTTTGCTGCTTTTTTTCCATTGCTAAATCATGAGGAGTGTAGTTTTGTCTGTAATGTAGTGCATTTTCACTACACGCGATAGAGATTTCATTTTAGACCTCTATGTCACAGATATGACCAGAGTTTCAAAGAACAACTCCCATGTAGATAACATAAATATGCCCACACCAACATACGCACATAATGGTGTATGCAGTTGCACCAAGTGCACAAGCTTACACCGAAATTGGCAGAGAGTCTGTCTCAGCAGTCGTCAAGTTCTTTATTTCTGTGTTGCAGTTATGTTGTGCTGACAACTAAACATCATGAGGGATACTGCTTGTGGCCATCAAAATATTCATGGAATTGGAACTCAGTGGATGTGGGACCAAAGAGGGATCTTGTGGGTAGGTGCTGTCTATCGGAGGAAAATCCTTGAAATAGTTTATAAAACTTTTAGTAGTAAAACTATCTCTACAACAAGAATGCATGGCTGGCTTCCTCAGTGGACCCTAATCCTCACCAGCTAAAGGATCTCAGTAATTTAGCTCGCATATTTTCAGTTAACATGCCTCTGTTGTATGTTTGTAGGTTTTGTTTTCGGTGGTCTTTTTTCCCCCTTTATTGTTTGTTAGTTTCCTTATTTTTGGGGGGATGGTACTTTTTGCACTTCGACGACCCTACAAAGGCCTTTGACATCAGCTGGGCTGTGATGATAAAAGTCAAAGTCCATTCTTCTTTATTACAATTGAAATGTGGTATAATTCATCATGGTGCCACACTCAGTCTTTAACCATGAACCTTCTATTTCTTTTGATATCACACATTATTAATCTGTACAAACTTGGGCCAGTGATCAGTTTACCAAGATTCTGTAACAAGTTTTGACAAAATAGAATAGGATGAAAACATTTTGAAAGCCCTCCTGTTCCAGCTCTGTCATTCGTTACTGGCCAGTCAAATCAGTGAAGACATTTAAGACCATAGTCTATCTTTCTTCCAATACATGACAATAATTTCATCTTCATTTTACAACTGGACTAGAAATCTAATGAAATGCTAGGGAAAAGAAGTAGCAGTTGATGTTCAGTATAATTATACACAGGTCTAAAGTTTGTGTTTGTTGCCTTGTTTTCTGACTCATCTTCCATGCTATTTAAGTGGCATTACGCCCATGCTGCCCATTCGAGCTCCCCAGCCACAACCAAATTTTGGCTTGTCCGGCTAGCCCCAGCTCTGGCAAACCACAGGAAGCAGTCAGTGTCAAGTCATCATGAGACGCCTTACTAGAGGAGACGCTGCACTGCTGACAAGTCACTTCGGTGGTATTCAGTGATGCTTGTTCTGATCTGACTCGCAAAGGACACCACCTAGTACGCTGCTGCAGGTGACAGTAGTTGCTCTGTCAGAGAGGCAGCTCATGTCAGAGAGGCAGCATGAGTGTCTCTCACTCCAGCGAGTGCCACCATGTCAGTCCATTGACAGTCCCCATGAACAGGCTGACACTGGTGACCTCAGCATGAACTCAGGAGCCTAGTCATGGAAAGGAAATATAAACCAAGGTCACCATGAGAGATGGGCCTGAAAGGCCACAGAATCTGAGACTGTTTTATATGCTTATTGATGAGGAAGGTGATGATGTAGATGACGCTGTGGGGTTTCATTCTGGTCTGACACTGCACAACAGGGCTGTACTCTGCACTTATTTTCATGATATAACCCAGCATCAGCCAGCCTGAAAGGTACAGATGCCTGCTTTCTGGGCGGGAAATTTGAGCGTTTCTCTCAAAGACACGTCCATGAAGTGGATGAGTGTTTGTTTGCATTTTGCACAATGAAGTAATGTCAATTTTAAAGGATGTCTTGATTATTAAGTGGATGTTCTGTAATGTGTGGTGCAATCACTTCTACATTTCATGTTCTGGGTAGGTTTATTTAGTGCTAATGATTTTTACACCATGACTGTGGCTGAATATTGTCATTTTTCTGCATGGGCATTTGAACATTGTGTCTTCATTTTGAAATGCAGCAGTTTTTTTTTCTTGAATGTTATGCATGTTTTTTGCTTGACTGGTTCCAGACTAGTTCAGTCAGACTGTTTCTTTGTCCTCTCAAAGTTTTCCCTTGTGATCTATCCTTCAATTATTATAGAAGCTTTAATATGCATGATCATATTTGGAAAATAATCATATTCATTAAACAGAATTAAAACAGTTTTTTTTTTTTGATTTGCAAAAATTACTGGTTCAGTTTCATCATCATATTCATTTATTTCCTTTCATTGAATTCATGATTATTGTGGCTACTGTCTGCTCACCAAAGCCTTCAGATTTGATTTCATCAGGCTTCGTCATACTGTTAGTATGTTGAAAGTAAAATCGAGGTGATTAAAAAAAAACAAGATGCAAAGCATATAAACATACTCCCAGTTTATCCTGAATATTCATGAGATATTCCACAACGAGAAAAAACTGTCCTGGGCTGGTGTTAGTATGGCTATTCTGGTAAACACCAGCCATCATCTGTAACCTATAATGAACATACCTACAAATTTTCAGAAAGATTGACCAAGAACTTTCTGAGATTTTCCATAAAGAAGAAAACCATTATGGGCCATTAGTAATGGCTATAACGGTAAACTTAAAACACCGGGCATCATCCGTGACACATAATGAACATACTTACAAATTTTCACGTACTTTATGAGATATTCCATGAAGAAGAAAAACCGTTAGGGGCCGTTATAGCCGTTAGTAATGGCTTTAACGGTAAACTAAAACATTAGGCATCATCTGTGACCCATAATGAACATACCAACAAATTTTCAGAAAGGTCAGCCACGCACTTTCTGAGATATTCCATAAAAAAAAAGAAAAACTGTTATGGGTTGTTATAGCCATTAGTAATGGCTATAATGGTAAACTAAAACATCGGGTATCATCTGTGACCCATAATGAACATACTTACAAATTTTCAGAAAGATCAGCCAAGTACTTTCTGAGACATTCCATAAAATAGAAAAGCCGTTATGGGCCGTTATATTTGTTAGTAATGGCTGTAAGGGTAAACTAAAATGTCAGGCATCATCATCCATTGGCCATAATGAACATGCCAACAAATTTTCAGAAAGATCGGCCTAGTACTTTCTGAGATATTCCATAAAGAAGAAAAACACCATTATGGCCGTTATAGCCATTACTAATGGCTATAATGGTAAACTAAAACATCAGGTATCATCCGTGACCCATAATGAACATACCAACAAATTTTCAGAAAGATGGACAAAGTGCTTTTTGAGATATTCCATAAAGAAGAAGAAACCGTTATGGGCCTTTATAGCATTAGTAACAGCTACAACGGTAAAGTAAAACATCGGGCATCATCTTAATCCATAGTGAACATACCTGCTAATTTTCACAAAGATTGGCCAAGTACTTTCTGAGATATTCCATAAATAAAGAAAAAACTGTTACAGGCTGTTACAGCCATTAGTAAGGGCTATAATGGTAAACTAAAACATCAGGCATCATCCTCGACCCATTACGAACATACCTGCTAATTTTCAAAAAGATCGGCCAAGTACTTTCTGAGATATTCCATGAAAAAGAAAAACCGTTACAGGCTGTTACAGACGTTAGTAAAGTCTATATAGTATAATGTTAAACTAAAAACATCAGTCATTATTTGTGACCCATATGAACATACTTGCTAATTTTCACAAAGATCGGCCATGTACTTTTCTTAGATATTCCGTGAAGAAGAGAAAAAACTGTTACAGGCTGTTACAGCCGTTAGTAACGGCTATAACGGTAAACTAACACATCAGGCATTATTTGTGACCCATAATGAACATACCTACAAATTTTCACAAAGATCGGCCTAGTACTGTCAGAGATATTCCCTAAAAAAAGTAAAGTGAAACATCGGTCATCATCTGTGACCCATAATGAACAGACATGCTAATTTTCACAAAGATCAGCCAAGACTTTTTTTGAGATGTCACAGACCCATAATGCTCATCTGTTAATGAACAGAAGCTAATTTTCAGCCAAAGATCAGCCAAGTACTTTTTGAGATATTCCATAAAGAAGAAAAACTGTTACAGGCCATTACAGCCATTAGTAACGGCTATAATGGTAAACTAAAATGTCAGGAATCATCTGTGACCCATAATGAACATATCTACAAATTTTCAGAAGGATCAGCCCAGTAGTTTTTTTGTGTGGCGCGAGTGGAACAAACACACACACACACACACACACACACACACACACACACACACACACACACACAGCATTTCTTCGTTCCCATTCTAAAGTACTCCCTGTTCTATAAGAACTGGGAGTACAAAAAACAATGGAATTATAGAAGTCTCAAGTAATTTTATGGGAGTGCTGTTAAACATCATCAGTGTATATCAATGAAAATTGTTATCCACATTATTCAAAACAATTTAGCAACAGACTAGATATATGAAGATGATTATTTTCTCGTCCAAAGATGTGAGGTGTGTTCTGGTGAATGTTAGTTGAACATTTAGGATATTTTACTGTGTTGTATATGTCACTGTAGAATATTTGGAGAAACAAAAGGATTGTATCAATGATCAATGTCTCTACTGTGGGGATTTTAAAGCTTTATTAAAGTGGTTTGTGAAAAGCTGTTGTCTGATTGTTGGTGTAGAAATACTGTTTTCTGTACCATTTCGTAAACTGCTTTGGCAGGTTTTTTTTTTTTTTCTTGTTGTTCTCATCGGCATGTCATATGCATTTTCATAAACATGAAATATGTACTGAAAAGAATAATTTTGTGACAAGAATGTTTTGACTGTCAGTCATCTTCTTTCAGGTGAACTTTCCAGTGCTATACGGAAAGACACCAACTTGAAGTTTGGAACATACCACTCCCTATTTGAGTTTTTCAACCCATTGTATTTAGAGGACAAGGCAAACAAGTTTTACAACCAACAAGTTTGTGGCTGTAAGTTGTGTTGTTGTTGTTTTGTGATTTTTTTTTTCTGTTTGTTTTTGTCATTTTTTAGATCATCTTTTAGTTTTTATTCGTTTTATTAAAAATTTGATTTGTTGATGATAACTTGAAAGATATACATGCAATTTTGAATCATGACAGTTGCACAGTTAATAATGGAATGACTGTGTACTGTATTCAAAACCATATTTTTCTCTCTCTCATTTGTGTTCCTCACTGCCTCGTCGCCTCCTCCCTCCGCTTCTCCTCCCAGTCCTCCTCTTCCTCTCCCCACCATTTCCCCATGCCACCACACACACAACACACATACACACTTGTTCACAAACAGTGAAAATATTCCAGTTGATCTATGTACATAATCATACAATTTGACCACATAAGTGCTTAAACAAATAGAACAAGAGAAAGATGATCTAGTCAAAAGTATGGGTGCAATGTGTTTATATATATATAGATATATTACTTGCCTGGATTGGTATATTTCAGTATTTTTATGCAGCCACTTGAAACTTTGTGATGTTTAATACTATTCAACTACATTCAAGAGAGAGTCTTAAGGGTTTTTTTGCACTGCATCCGTTTCGTTATAAGAAATAATTTTTTCTTGAAAAAATGTTTTCTTGAAAAGTTGGTTTTTACCATTTGTTTTAACTTTTATGCAATGATGTCTTATTCTAGAATCAAGCTAGAAAGGTTGCTGTGTTTTGTTAGACTATGTGTTATACAGCTTAAAACTATATTGTTATTACAGGTTGGGTAGAAACATGGATAACAGTCTTCCATTTTGTAATTGTGTCAGAGCTTGTATGTCTGATCATTGTTTATCAATCACTTTTAAGAGTTCTTTACATTTTTAGGATATGAACTGTTTCACCCAAGATCTTTGTGTGTTGCTTCATTATATTTGAGTTATTACCCAAAGTGGATATAATGCAGTTTCAACTGCATCATATATCCAGATTGGCTCATTTCGAAAAAAAAAAAAAAATCAGATTGGTGTGAAATTTATTTTTTACAGTACAGAGCCAATGGTTTGCATGATATTTGATGTACACATAGATAATATTGCAAAAATTGAAAGCAGTTGCTTAATCTGTGACTCTGTATGGGGCTTACCTAGAACTTTTGGACATGATTTGTCTCAAAATAACACTTACAGTTCATTTAATTGATGCCATAAAGGAAACAAAGACTAATCATATAAGGTGCGAGCAAAAAACAAAACAAAAAAGTATGGTTCCGTCATTAATTAATGACTTCTCTCCGTAGAGGATTTTTTTGTGGCCAGTCCTTAAGGGAATAAAAGCTCGGGCCTGTTAGTGGGTTTGGAGGTAAGCTGTTTATCTTGCCTTGGGTTTTTTTTGTTGTGGAGTGTGTGTGTGTGTGTGTGTGTGTGTGTGTGTGTGTGTGTGTGTGTGTGTGTGTGTGTGTGTGTGTGTGTGTGTGTGTGTGTGTGTGTGTGTGTGTGTGTGTGTGTGAATTCTTGGGACTTTTTGTAGGGATATATTGCAATTTTAAATTTTATTTTATAGATTGCATACATTCAGATATACTTGGGCTGGTACAGCCATCACTTGTTTGCTGGTCTGTAGAAATATATGACATTTGCATTTTATTTAAAAAAAAAAAAAAAGCTCATTGTTAAATTTCTCGTGATTGAAAAGTTGAAGACTACTTGAGGTTCATTGTATACTTTTATAGTTGCCTGATAAATCGGTGATGATGTCAAAAAAGAAAATCGTAATCACTTTGGACCTGCAAGATACTTATCTTTTTTACATAAATGTGTGTGTGTGTGTGTGTGTGTGTGTGTGTGTGTGTGTGTGTGCGCGTGCGTGTGTGTGCGTGCATGTGTGCATGTGTGCGTGCCTGCACGTGTGCGTACAAAGTGTGTGTGTGTGTGTGTGTGTGTGTGTGTGTGTGTGTGTGTGTGTGTGTGTGTAAGTGAGCATGTGAATGAGAAATGTCTATAAAGATTTACTTCTGTCCATGCAACAAAATAATTTTAGATGATCAGAGTACAACTGTGTTGCTTGGTGACCATGTATTCCCAATGTTTTTCTTGTATCAATGACACTGATACATCTTTATCAGTTCCATTTTTTTATATCAAGATCTTCAGCCCTCTGCTGCAACATTTCCACCAAACTTTTATAAGAAATTGCTCAGATTTAACAGAGGAGGCCAGTATCAGGGGGGGGGGGGGGGGGGGAAAAATCAGATCATCCTGTCATGTGATTTGACTTTGATTATGAAACTTTTCACTCTCCAGCAGGTATGTTTATAGTTCCTGATTACATTTAGCTGTGGCAGTGAAATTTGAATTTCCATCCATGATCAAGGGCTTAGGAATCAAATGAAACTCGAGGACTGATTTGAGTTTGAATTTCATGGACAGTTCAACTGGGTGTCAGGGGAACACACTGACGTCAATAGATCACGTACAGAGCATCAATCAAGGCCAGGAATACACATGTATGTTTTGCATTTATTAGATCATTTCTTTCAAAATACATTTCTAAACATCAAGGCAATGGTCATTGTCTTGAATGCCTTAAACATACATATTTCAGATTTTGCATGATGAACTTTCCCTTGTTCCCTTACCTCAGTAACCCACTTGGTTATTCATAGGGAGTTGCTGAATTCACTCTTGTATATATGTCTTAACCATTTGATTTTGGTTTTTATATCTTTGTATGATTTTACTGCCACAGCAAAAAACTATGCCTGAGTTATTTGAGTTGGTGTACAACTACAAGCCAGACCTCATCTGGTCCGATGGAGAGTGGGAGGCCAAATCATCGTACTGGAATGCTACTAATTTCTTGTTGGCCTGGCTGTATAACGACAGGTAAATGATTACTTCACTCCTTCATGAAAACCTGCAACAAGCTAGAGATGTGGCATTTAGGTATGCATGTATGCATACATACTCATGTGATTACACACATGATAGGTCAAGGAAGAGAGAAAATACATATTTTTTTTAATGAAATGCTTTTTAAATGATAATATTCTCTCATTTTGAAATAAAACATTGTTTTTTGCATGAAATAGTATTCAACTCAGAGCCATTGATGCAAAGCAGGTTCTTCATGTAGTCTAACACTCATCCTCCCTACACTTTCAGGGGAATTTTGCCAGTAGTCCAACCTCCCCCATACAGCTGCACAGACACACCAAGGTTTTGCTGCACTTGCAGAACCATCTAACTGTCATCAGGTAGCTGCCAGTATCTGGTTTTGGGGGAAAATTCCACCAGGGGAGACACTGTACTGCTTCCAAGTCATTCATTGAAGTTCAGTGGTGCTGGTTCTATTCCTGTAATGGAGGGACATCAATGTGGGTGTACGCTCCATCATCCATGAACTTGCAGACACAAAACAACTTTGATACACACTCATGATTAGCATGGATGTGCAGTGGAAGTTGAAAATGGGGAGTATACGGCTTGATGGCAACAGAATTCTGGACTTGTTATGACAATCAATGAGGATGGTGTTTTGGAGTTTATTATGATTACATCCCAATGTTAACCAGATCGCAAGTTATGAACAAGTAGACAGACACCTGTAAAACTGGTCAGAAAATTTAGGCAACAGTCTAAAAAATGCAACCTTGAAATGGATGAAATTGATTGTGTGGTTCCATTTCTTGGACATCCAACAACACTAGTAAGACACTGGCCAGGGCAGAAAAATCACTTAAACCTTCATCTTTGAGGGGTTCAACCCTGCAAGCTCTCAGCCCACATCTCATTACAGCATCTAGTCGCTTGATTTCAATTAAAAAAAAAAAATCTGGAATGTTATACATTGCAGCAATAAGAAAAAGTACAAAGGACTCTCTCAAATAAAGATGAACTGACCATTCACCTTTTCGTAAAAGGTCTTTGAACTGTTTTCCATCACTACACTGTATAACACATCAGCTTTTTGCTGTAATCTAGCAGCTAGAGAGTGAAATGCAAACATTGTTCAGAGTGGACACTGGCTATCCATTCAACAATGCGTAGATGCTAAAACATGGCTTTTTGTAGCATTTTTTGTTTTATTTGAATGTTAATGAATGCTATATTGTTTTAAACTGTTGGTAGTAGATCAAGCAGAATGACAAGTGCAGATCTTTCTGTTTTTGATTTTTGTTTGTTTTTAAAAATATAGAACTTTTCTTTCTTAATGTGGTGATAGCCTTGATCGAAGAGTCTCTTTATGGGTTATTGTACTATGAGAATGCTAAGATTAACAGAACCTCTAATTCTGTTGTGTTTGGCTTTGTTGTTCATGTTTAGAAGTAACAGATGGCTGTGATTGATTGACATACTCTTTATGTACAATGAAGGGCGTGGAGGAAAAATATTTGTGAACTTGTGAACATGGGGTTAGATTGCCTGTAACTTTTTTTTTTCCCTCAGAATGAAAAGTTGGTGCCTGTCATTACAGAAATGAGTCACTCTCTGTCTCTTTTCCTTTTCAAATACAATTCACAACAAATGCTTTCATGTGCACAAGCAGCTTTGCATATATGCCCACATGTGTGTATGTACTTACAAATGCACAAAGTTACACACACAAACACACACACACACACACACACACACACACACACACACACACACACTTTTGTTCACATTAATCCGGGAAAAAGCAGACACATGCATATGTGAAAATGGATACATACATGAATAAAATAAAGATGTTATTGGTTCTTTTCTTCTTCAACTTTTTCTTCTCCTTTTTCTTTGCCTTGGTGCTCTCTCTCCCTGTCTCTCTGTCTCTGTTTTTCTGTCTCTGTCTGTTTCTCTCTCTCTGTCCCTTGCTCTGTGTGTGTGTGTCCCCCCTCTCTCTTTCGCTTTCTTTCTCTTGCTGTATGTGTGTGTGTGTGTGTGTGTGTTTTGTGTGTGTGCTCTTTTTCCCAATCGAGCATGCTATTTTTATGTTTCAGCCGGGTAAAAGATTCTGTAGTGGTCAATGACCGCTGGGGAAGTGATACCGTGTGCAAACATGGTGGTTACTGGACGTGCAAAGATCACTACAATCCAAGTAAGCCTATAATTCTCGCTTCCTAGGTTCTTGTTTTCAGGCAACGTGGAGAGAGGTGAGGGAGGAGAAAATGTTCTTAACACAAAATGGGGACATTTCTTGGTTCTCAGCTACATTTCATTGTAATTTGAATTCTTGAAAACATCTATAGAATCATAACCATGGAAGATGATCTATCAGGTGTGGTTTCTATTATGCAGAAGGTGTATTTGTTGTTGATGTTTACAAGATTCCATGCAATTTTGACATAAAAAGAACTTCAAGAATTTTGCACAAGTCTTTCAGCTTTAGAATGTTCAGAGTCTTTCAGGTGTCGTATACGTTGACTTTGGGCCAATAGAAAAATAACTGATGGTTTACAAAATAATGGAACAGCAGGCTTGTGGATTGGTTTGTTTTCTTGTTTTGACTGGTTCCTTTCCTTTGTTGATTTATTCATTTTCTGGTTGCCTATACTATAGTGTAGATTATTCACCAGACTTGTGTTTATGACCCAATAGCAAGTAGTTCTTAATAGTCTTCAGTTCTTCTTGCTCCCACATATTGTCAATTTTTTCTTCACAGACATGTGTATACATGCAAGCTCACGCACCACACCACACACACACACGTACACACACACACACACACACACACACACACACACACACACACTCTCAAATTGAGAGTTTTCTTCTTTATCATGTATCGTTCATATGTTTTATGCTGTTTATCCTCTTCTTTTTGCTATAGTGCTCTGTAGCCAGTCTGATGTTTGATATTTGTGACAGCAGTGAAAATCTTTTGCATGTTTTGAGTGATAAAACTAATGTTGAAGCATTTTTGTTGTGCATGTTCTTCATACCGTTATAACAATAACAGTCATTGTTAAAGCATTGAAACATATCTGTCACAATGTATAGCCCTGGGGTTTTGCAAGTAACACTGTCAGATTAAAGCAAAATAATATTACCAGAGAATAAATCACACACACGCGCATGTAACACACACACACACACACACACACACACACACACACACACACACGCGCACACACACACACACACACACTGCACATGCACACACACACACACACACACACACACACACACACACACACACACACACACATTCATTTATGGACACATGTATCAACATGCACAGAACAAATCCATCATGACAGAACAAAATACAATCTCTTACAGTATTTTTTTAAGAAATAGATCATGTGTCATGGTAATGGGTATAAATTGCAGATTATTAGACAAACGTATTAAAAAAAAAAAAAAGTTGGGGAGGAGGGGGGGGGAGGGTCTAAATGAGATGGATCTTAATTGATTAGGAAGTAAACATAGTATCAACAAAGAACATTTTCTGACAAATCATATCTGTCGAGAGAGGGAATTGTAATTTGAAAGGTCTTTACCGGCAGGTTTCAGTGTGTAGACAACAGGAAAGACAAAGTGTGCAGACGTTGATAGACTGAATTTTGTGTGAAGATGCTACACAAGAAGTTCAGAGAATTATGAAAAGGAGGAAAAACAGGCAGAGCGTATAGACATTGACAGACTGAACTGTGTGCAGAGACTCTACAGAAGAGGAAGTTTGAGGACTCCACCACTGTGTACAAGCAAGGTTGGAGCTTCTTGAGGACTGCAGAACTGAAAGATGTCCATGACATTACACAACTTCTCACAACCCTAGTGCAAGTCGTCAGGTGTGTTGGAGTGGTGGGCTAAGCTGTGTGTCATACATTTGACCATGTACACACAAGATTGCACATGCTGTATCAAAAGGAGTGAAACAACCCCACACACTCTGGCATATTACTGGTACATGATAGGCTTACAGCATACTTACAGCATCAGCACAGTAAGGGAAATGGGGACTAGTGAGTAGGTAGATCTAGCAAAGAACGTAAATGCTGGTTAATGTGAATCTTGAAAAAAAACAGAAAAAACAAACAGGTTGTTGGATTGTGTGTTTGTTAGTTCAAGCTATATTTTGATTGTCCTGCATGTTTACATAAATCAGTACCTTTAGCTATTCCAGTAGGTTTGGTTTTTGTGTGTGTATGATCCTGGGGCTGGAAGGTGGTGGTGTCATACCTTGGAAGAAAAGAAACATGCATGTGTTCATTTTGTTTTAATGAATCACAATGTTTCTGTGGTGCATGTGCATGCCATACTACAAAATGGTTATAAACTGCAACTCTGCTAAACATCACGATTTCATCTCCAGTCTTTCATTACTTTACTCATATGAAAAGATAGGAGAAATCGCATACTCGAGTGGATAAGCATGTGTACAAATATATGCATTCTCACACACACACATGTACAAATGTGGGTGCACATATGTGCGCACACACACACACACACACACACACAAACTCTCTCTCTCTTTCTCTCTCTCTCAGAGTCATACATACATTTGTGCACACACAAACACTGTTCCTGTCTGTGTCAGTCTCTGTGTGTCTCTCTTGCATACATAAACACACATATAAAAGGTTTGTAGCATTTTTTCTATGTATTTGTTTGCTTTTTCCATGTTTCCATTTCCCATGTTTCATCAGTGATGTTATTCCCACTCCTGTTTTTGTGGTGGTTTCTTCCATTTAGTCATTTCCAGGCTTTTTGCTCATTGCAGCCACAACACTGTCAGTCCGCAGGGAGAATTAGTATCAAGTCACCATGAGGCAACCCCTCAGAGGAGGCACTCCACTGCTGCTGAGTCATTTCAGTGGCATTAATATCCAATATACACAAGATATCACCAACTAGTCATTGATTAGCCTCAGAGCCCTAGTCACTCAGCATTCCCTAGCTGGAGATCACCTCCATGTTCATCTAACAATGGTCTTCAAGCACAGACCTGGAGAACAGTTTGAAACTGGGGTCACCGCAAGAGCAGGGTGTGAGAAGTCCCATATTCGCCTTTTTTTTTCTCTTGTAAATAATGATGAAATATTGACATAGATGATGAGGGGGAGTTCCATTTTGGTTAGAAACTATATGACAGGGCTGTCTGTGTTACGGCAGATAGATATCTTCCTCTTCTTCCTTAAAAGCTGGTGCACTCAAAAATGAGTAGGTCACCAGCACGCATGTTGAAAAAAGAGAATGCGACTCAGCCTGTTGGCCCCTGGAGCAAAAATTGGCAACAAGGGGTTGCACATGATGTTTAAAAGGTTAAAAGCAATGGCCAGGTTAAGGCCTAGGTAACCATAAAATATATGGGGAAGTTAAAATAGAAATGTCAATCAATATGCAGATCTCAAGGTTGTCTTATCAATTTCATTTTTAAAAGAGACTGCATTTGTGGCAATCTTGATGGCACCCGACAGTGAGTTCCACAGCCTTACAGAACTAGGGTAAAACGAATGTAAATGGCTGTCAATATTTGATGCAGGTATGGCATAAAATTGACCGCCACTCCTGGTGCTACTTTTATTAAATACTAGTTGTTCCATTGGGATTTCAATTAGTTTAGCTCTCTGCCTTGAAGAAGGTATTAAGTTTAATAAAGGCTCTTCTCTCTTCTAAGGGTTTCCATTCTAATTTCCTCATGTTCTTCCTAGTATTCCCTTTCTCTCTGATATGGTTCCCTGTTACGAACTGTGCTGCTCTCTTCTGAATCTTTTCGAGGTTGTCAATGTCCTTTAGATTGTAAGGATCCCAGACTGAGCAACCATATTCCAGTACTGGTCTAACCAGTGTTTTATAGCACTCGTCCTTAACCTTGTGGGGGCAGTCGTTGATGTTCCTGTATAAGAAAGCTAAGATGTTGTTTGCTTTCTTACACTAAATTGTAATGTTCTTTCCATTTGAGATGACTATCTATAGTCACGCCTAAATATTTTGCAGCTTTGGTTTCTTTAAGAATAGTATTGTGATAGAGTATTCTGATCTAGTTGGTGAGCGTTTATTACATATACGCAACACTTGGCACTTCTGGGGATGAAATTCCATTTTCCAAGTTCTTTCCCACTCTTGTAAAGCATTTAGATCTTCTTGTAGAATGTGTGTATCATTCTTGCTTCTGATTGTTCTATATACTAAGCTGTCATCTGCAAAAAGCCTTATAGTAGTTCCAGGAGAGAGATTTCTACTTATGTCATTTATTTAGATTAAAAAAAAAAAAAAAACAAGGGCCCCAGAACAGTTCCCTGTGGTACACCTGACAAGACGGGTTTACAATGGGATGACGACCCTTTCACAATAACTTTCTGCGTTTCCCAACGAGGAATGATCTAGACCATTTTAGCAAAGAACCGCCAATGCCGATGTGTTCTAATTTAAGTAGCAGGCCCTCATGGTCAACCTTATCAAGGCTTTAGAAAAGTCTAATAAAATTGCATCTATTTGCTCTCTGTGTTGTTAAGTTATCAAAATCATTGAGAGATGTTGTACGTTGAGTCTCACAACTCCTTCGCTGTCTAAAACCATGCTGGGCGTTATTTAAGAAGTCATATTGTGAAGATGGTCCATTATGCTGATATGGATGTAAGAGATACCGGTCTATAGTTCTCCGCTTTTGTTTTGTCACCCTTTTTGAATAAAGGGACAATGCTAGCATCTCGCCACTCATCAGGTATTACTCCCTGGTCCAGTGAAGCTTGGAAAAGTAGTTGGTATACCTCAAGCAATTCATTGGCACATAATTGTAAGAGCTTTCCAGGAATGCCATCAGACCAGTAGCTTTATTTTTATTGATGTTGGTCAGTAACTTAAATACTCCTGCTTTGCTTACTTTGATATTTTGCATTTCAGGGAGCTTATCATCAGCATTTAGTCTAACATTGATTAGAGGCTTGGGATTTGAGAAAACCGAACAAAAGTGATTGTTTAGTAAGTTTGCTTTTCTTTCAGGGTCCTGTATTAGGTTATTCTGATTATTTTTCAGGTCTTGAATCCTAATATTGTCCTGTCTCTTACTCCTTATGTAAGACCATAATTTCTTGTTTTGATGATCACCTTCTGAAATCATCATCGATTTAACATAATTGGAGTGGGCAAGCCTACATTCCTTCTGACATCTCTTAATATTTTTATACCTAATCAGTAATCTTTCTGGATTAGGGTGTAGTTTCAATTTCTTAAAGAACCGATGTTTCCTTCTCAACAATGGTTTGTTTTTTTTAGTAATCCATGGCTGTGGTTCTTGCTTGAAGTTATTTTAGTTGGTATGTTGTCATCCATAACGAATTCCAAGTTAGTTTTTATGCACTTCCAAAGGTCATTGACATTATCTTTAGCACTATGAGACCTCAAAAAAAAAAAGACAACTGAAATCATGAGTATCCCTGCATAATTCTAGTAAGTCTGCTTGGTTCCAGAGTCTGATGGTATGTTTAGGTGGTTTTCTTTGAAAAGGTTGAAAGTTGCTCTCTAAGAGAATTATGTCATGATCACCCAGGCCAGCAATTAATTCCTGATTGTCTAAAGCGCCTGGACAATTGGTAAAAAGTAAATCAAGAATGCATTGCCACGTGTTGGTATTTCAACTGACGGCACTAATCCAAGGTCTTTGGTGGTATCAAAAAACTGAGAATTAATGTTTTTATTGTATTGATTACCAAGTATGGTAAGCTATGTATACCTATAATCCATAACGTTTTGTTTGTTTGTTCCCTCAGCTGCGGAGGCAACCTGCTGTTGAATGTAGGTCCCACCAAGTATGGAACCATTGTTCCTATCTTTGAAGAGCGTCTGAGACAGATGGGAGAGTGGCTGGGAGTTAATGGGGAGGCCATTTATGCCACACAACCCTGGCTCTTTCAGAACGACACCAAGCAATCAGACGTGTGGTAAATGATTTGCCTTTGATAAACTAGCAAGACTGTTGGTAATGCTTGAGTGAATTCATGTTTCTGTCAGTATAGATTTTAAAATGTAACTCTTGTTTTTTTGCAATTGAATATTTATTGTTTACTTTTCATGTATATGTGTAGGTTGGTGTGCCTGTTGATCTGCATCTGCCATGCACTGTGTGTGCACGTGTACCATTCTGTATTTATGCACTTGTGTGTGTGCACGTGTGTGTTGTGTGTGTGTGTGTGTGTGTGTCCAATACTGTCCATAGGAAATTTGAATGCAGAAAGAGATTACATTGCATAACCAGTGTATACAGTTATATATTAGGGAGGAGAAAACATGTTTACCATCTCTGTATTACCAGGTTAAAGATCCCCATATTATTTATATATCTTCTTTTATTCTCTCATATCCTGTCTGTTTTTTCTTTCAGTTTCAGTCTTAAACACTGAGAATACAACTACACTGCACTGCACTGCCTGTGTGAAAATTTTTTTCCATCTTGTCCAGGTACACTTCAAAAAAGAGGCCCTCAGGAGTCCGTGTCTATGCCATCATGCTGAAGTGGCCCAATACAACCGACTTGTGGCTGGGCTCACCACAGCCCACCAGTGAGACCACAGTGACCATGCTGGGCTACTCCAGGTCCATTGCCTGGAGCAAAGGGAAGCTAGGTGGACTGCATGTCAGCCTCCCTGTCATCCCTGTCAACCAGATCCCAAGTCAGTGGGCCTGGGTTTTCAGACTGGATAATCTGTCCAATGTCTAAAGAAAGTGCTCTTTCCAAGTCTAAAGAAAGTGCTCTTTCCAATGTCTAAAGAAAGTGCTCTTTCACTTTCTGAAGAGAAGCTTTTTGTACTGCTGATGAACAAGTAAACTTATGTAGCCATGGAGTTTTTATGTACTGAATCATTCCATTTGCTTGTATTGATTTGAGATTTATGACCTGTGCTAAGAAATCAGTTGAATATTTGCTGAGCCGTTTGAGTGTTTACAGTTGCATTATTAGCTTGCTGTCTTGCTGTCATTGATCAGTGTTGTCAACACAGATCTTAAGAGTGCTCACACATATACTGCTAACACTTATCACAGTGCAGACATTCCCTGATGACACCCTATTTTTGGTGTATGTACATTTATCATCCATGAAAACTTACAGTTTACTGGGACTATATTTTGGGGCAGTGATGTGGAGTTATTTTTAATCTATTTGATATGAGTGTTTCACCAGTTGGACTTGTTAGGGCGTACTTGATGGGGTTGAAAATGGTCTGCTTTTCTAAAAAGAAATCCTGGGAGTGGAAATATAAACTCTGTTTTATCCTCTCTATTGTGTACTGTATATATTTGTGTCTGCAGGTAAGTGTAGCACTCACATGTTACAAGGCATACATTAATCCTATCAAGAGAGCAAAAAAACAAACAAACAAACCGTCAAAATGCTTCATGTACATCATTTTCTTGGAATGTTTCTGCAGCAAAATCGTCATCTTCAACCATCCCCACTGCTTGTGTAAAATGTTTCTCTTTCTGTGTCTATGCCACGTCGTAAAGTAAGTTCCACACCCAAGCACAGCTGAAGATTAGACAGCACATCATGCTGTGAACAAAGCATTGATTCAGTGCTTGAGTAACTATGCATGGACTAGTTGCTCTCGTTTCAAATTAACCAATGAAGCCAGCTGTTATGTGTTTGTTATATGGTGTCATATAATGCAAGAAGAATGTTATCTGAATTCTCACACCACAGCATGACAGTCCTCTGAAATGTTCGGTTTCATTTATTTTGAGATGACTGTGGCTGATATTTTAGCAGTGTTCTGCCTGTAGCCATCATTTTTGCAATGAGATTTCATTTATTTTTGAGATGACTGTGGCTGATATTTTTGCAGTGTTCTGCCTGTAGCCATCATTTTTGCAATGTCCTGTATGACTTATTCAGACCTGCCAACCATTACGCATTTCGCGTAATTTATTATGCCCAAGTGATAAATCTTACGCCTTTACGCATTTAGCCAAAAAATTATGCATTGAAAGTTTTCAACAACGAAAAAAAAAAGGACGAAAAAATCGGCTTATGTGCAGTCACGCACGACGCCGTGCGTATAACCAGTAATCTTCAAGAAGCGTTTTCGGTCATGCGCAGTTCGTCATTTCACCATCTTTACCATTCAGCAAAGTAGGCGTCCTTTTGAAGTTGTAGCTACGAAAATGTCGAAACGTGGAGCAGAAAGTTCTGGACAAGATGCGAAAAAGAAAAAACTTGGTCAAAAGTCCCGAAAAGAATACTCGGAAAAGTTCCCCTACATACGACCTTCAGCTAAAGGTGTAAATTGTGCACGGTGTACCACTTGCGAATTGGACTTCACAATTTCCCATGGCGGGATGGTGGATGTGAAGCGTCATCTTTAGTCACGCAAGCACATCGGTTCCTCTAACGCGCCGAATTCTTTCAGCATCACACAGTTTTTTCAGACTGTAGACACCTCAAAAGAGGATGAAATGAAATGAAAAAGGGTAATTCAGGCTGAAGCACTGGTGACCTGATTTTTTTCGTCGAGCACAGCATCGCTCTTAGCGCAGCTGACCATGCATCCCAGCTTTTTATAGAAGCGTTCTCAGATTCGGAGATTCAAACAGTTCAAGAGTGGTCGAACAAAGACAACACACATTGTGAGGACCCTTGCCATGGGGGACTGCAGAATAGACGTTTGTGTTGGGGACTTACGGAAGTCAGGAAGGGGGTGGGGGGGGGGGGGGACAAATTCTTTCCTGGGGTGTAGTGCGATACTTAAAAAATGACACAGCCAACCCCACATGCACAGAGTCAGCAACAAGGGAGAACATTTTTGAGGTCGTTTCTGGCGCTCTATCAAGCCTTGGTGTGCCATGGCAGAACTGCCTGTCCTTGATTTGTGATAATGCCAATGTGATGACTGGCAAGAACAAGGGTTCATCGCATATGTTCGCATGTGCGTTTCCAGTGTATTCTACATTTTCATAATTTGGAAAGATTTCTTGTGACACTTAAAAGAAAAGCTTGTTTTTGAAGAAAAGTAAAGTCAAAAAAAATGTGCAAACGATTTCATCGCATCGTGTTTGTTTGAAAAAAGGTAGGTGTCACGCTTGATTACTCTTAGCTCTCTGAAATTACACATTTCTGCCTCACTGAGCTTCAATTCTTACTCATTGGTCTCTTAGGGGGTTGGCAGGTCTGCTTATTGCATGCAGTAAATGCTATTGCAGTCCACTGCCAGGTGGTGAGACAGTTGACATGAGAATGCTTGCAGCATGTTGCAAAAAGGGTAATTATTTGTTTGGCCATTTTGTTTGCAAGTTTGAGTATATACATTTACTTGCTACACAGTAAAATTTAGAATCTCACATTGTTGCAATTTTACACATACATATCGGCAATAAATAATGTTTTTGAATTTACACATTTTTTGTTTTTGTGGTTTATTTAGATTTTTTATTTATTTCCTAAATTACTTCAACAAGAACGCCAGCACACATGTCCATCTCCCCTCCCACTTCGTGCCTTTTCGTGTGTTATGTCTGAAAAAATCTCCCCATCTCTCTCCGCCTGCCTCCTTGACCAGTTTTAACTCCCAAAATTCACTCTCAGATCTCTGGCAGATGCGCTACAGTCAGCAGCCAGAAAGCTGTATGAGAATAGAGGGGCAATACATTCCAAAGTCATCATCTTCTCAGATGCTTTATCAGTACTGCAGGCTGTTAAAAACCCTTGAAATGAAGAACTCAGCTCCCTTGTCTCTACCCTGGCCATTCTGCAGCAGCCCACTGAGAATACTGTCATCCAGTGGATACCCTCACACTGCAATATGTATGGCAAAGGAAGCTGACCAATTGGCAAAGGAAGGAGGACAGCAGCCCCAGCTGGAGCAGGAAGTCTCCTTTGAAGAAATCAAAAGTATTATCAAGGAGAAGCAAAAAAGATGGCTTGAGCAGCATCCAGACTTCAACAAGAGGGATGCATACTACCAGCTGCCCAGATCAGACCAAGTGAGCATTGTGAGACTGAGGACAGAGCACTCCAGACTGAGGCATCACATGTTCACAAAATTCCACATTGGCAAGTCTTCAAGTTGCCCATGTGGTACAGGCCCAATGACAGTGGAACACTTCCTGCAGGACTGCCCCACATACAAAAAGCTAAGGGCAGAGGCCTGGCCTGCCAACACACTGATGAGGGAAAAGCTTTATGGATCACTGGAGGGCCTCCGCCGTACAGCAGCCTTCGTCAATGCCTCTGGGGTTCCTGTCTGAGTGAACGAAGAAGAAAAAGAAGACTCTCAGATCTGTGTTTCTCTGTCCACTCTACACACACACTCACACACACACACACACACACACACACACACACACACACACACACACACACATATGCACAGAGCAATGTTATGTGAAAATGTACAGCGCGTATGTGCACACACACATGCACACACACACACTCTCTCTCTCTCTCTCTCTTTCTTTCTTTCTTTTTTTCTCTCTCTCTCTCTCTCTTCCTCTCCTCCCTCGATTTCTTTCTTTCTCTCTGTCTCTCTCTCCAGAACTTCTAAGTTGTGTTGATACTAATTCATAAATTGACTAATTGCAAACCTCGTTGAAGTGGGAAAAAAACAGACGATGCTGCATGCCCACTCTGCCATGAAAAACAAACAGTGGAGCATGTCCTAAGCTCATGTAAAGTAGCCCTGGCTCGAGGAAGGTAAACATGGAGGCACAACCAAGTGCTCAAAGAGATTGTACAAGTAGTCTGGGCTAGTACCAACACCACAAAAGGGAAAATCAGGACTCCAAAAGCACCTGCAACATTCTTCAGGGCAGGAGGCATCAAATCATGGCCAAAAACAACAGTGCCACTGGGAACATGTAGGCAGCAGAGTCTGCTGCTGGACAGGGCAGATGACTGGGAGTGCACTGCAGACCTCTCAGAATGGAAGAGTCGCCCAGAGATCATCAGCAAGAGTGGCATGAGACCAGACACAGTAGT
The DNA here is from genome assembly GCA_016801955.1 of Conus betulinus. Classification (NCBI taxonomy): domain Eukaryota; kingdom Metazoa; phylum Mollusca; class Gastropoda; order Neogastropoda; family Conidae; genus Conus; species Conus betulinus. Next base: position 112,172 of record JADBJO010002243.1, read on the forward strand.
CCACTTTCAGTCAACCAAGCAGCTGATCATGATCGAGCTCACGGTGCCATATGAGAACAGAATGGAGGCAGCTCACATCTACAAGACTGAAAAGTATGCTGATCTGGCAAACAGCCTGAGGAGAGAAGGCTATTAGGTCGAAGTCCTCACTGCAGAAATTGGAGCTAGGGGGTTTGTAGGAACGTCTGCATACAGCCTCATGAAACAGCTCTCAATTGCAGGGAGGAAAAAAAAAAAACAAGAGCCCTGAAAGCAATGGCAGAAGCGGCAGAGAGGTGTTCAAGCTGGATCTGGGTCAAGGAGGAACAAAAAGTGAACTTCATAAGGCTTAACTTTCCTACAAATATCAGGTGTCTCAGTGGTTAGAGCGCGAGTCATTAAGTGGAAAATGACCATGTCCAGAGAGTCATGGGTTCGAATCCCAGCCATGGCTCATCCGAAGATATAGGAAAAAAAAAGGGGCAGCAGAAGGACATCCGAGTCATGAACGGGGTGTGCCCAACCTCCCTAGAGTGTCTGGAGATAAGGGCCAAAACACTTGCTTGAAGGGGGCTTCTCTTCTGAGGACTCTCTGTTGCCACGCTCTCGACGAGTTTCTTTCTACTAGCAAAACTCTCCTTTAACATTACCATTAGTTTGTGCTCTGATGTTTTTTTCCTATGAGTGTGTCCAGTAGGAGGACTACTGGCTTAATCTAATTTCTCCTATACCTTTAATGCAGTAACAGATGGCAAGCTGGCTTTCTGGTGTTTGGCAAAGAGTCCCTACAAATTCTTCATCTGAATGATTATGTGGGTGTCCTTGGCTCTGTGATTTGAATTTTGGTTTCTTATCTGCTTGCATAGTATGCTTCTGTTCCTTCATCACAGTCTTCATACTGTGGATCTTCATGTATGCTCAGTGAAAAATTTCCTGCCACAACACATGGGAATTCTGCTAGTTAATTACTCGTGATCTGCAGAGGATTTCCAGTCATAATTGGGTTAGTGCCAGTGGATTGATCATTTCTCTTCCCATTTCTGATTAATCTTTGGACATCTTTTATTTTTAGCACTAGTGACAAGTTGGAGAGAAGCAAGGTTGGGAGCCAGCCCACAGAGGTCGTATTTCCCAATGTCGTCTGGTTGCCTCTGGACATCTTTCTGGAAGTCAGTGATCTAGCCCTGTGTCAGTAGAAATAAACCCGAGGGAGATCTTGACAGCAGGTCTTCAGAAAAAAAACATAATCCAGAGAAATGTTTCATCCTTGAACACTTTACACTCCAAGGAAGCTTGGTCACATCCAGGTCATGACTCCCAAATTCCCTTCTGTTGTTGTCAGATTTTTTTCCCCCAGGCACTACTAGGATTCAGACCTGCACCTGTTGAATGGTAGAGCAAATCAAGATGTGCTTTTTTTTTTTTCAGATGGATGTGTTCCCCACATTACTATTGAACGTCAGTACTTGGTTACAAATTTAAGCGTCATTAAGTTCATATTTGTTCCTCTTTGACCAGAGCTAGCTGGAACCCTTTATGGCTGCCTATGCTGTTGCTTTCGAGGTTCTGGTCGTCTTCTTACCAGAAATCTCATGAAACAGTTTGTGATTTCTGGTAGGAAGAAGACCTTGTCATACAGGATGGAGCAAGGAGGTATAAGGTCATCAGCCCATGATGAGCTTACGCCTTCTTGCACCAACCTCTATGACAAACACTTTGACTTAGAAGCCAGAATCCCTCAAGCTGCTAATTAGACTGGCATACTTCTCAGTCTTGTAAATGTGAGTTTGTTATGTTCTGCTTACTCATGGCACAGTGATTTTGATCAGAATAACTTGTAATGGCATTTTACATTCTTCTGAAACTTCTTTAGCATGAGTTTTTCAACAGCCCCTATCATCCTTGCTGGACAGTCTTCTTGATTATACCTTGGCTACTTCCATTTTTCTTCCACTGCTGTATTTTGATGTCTCTCTGTGCTTTTTCCTTTTGCCTTTGACCACAACTTCATTTCTGTAGACCCCTGGCCCCTGTCCAGTGGATTGTATATGTCCTGTTTTTTCCCCTAATCTTGATTGAGTGTGTGTGTGTGTGTGTGTGTGTGTGTGTGTGCATGTGTGTGTGTGCATATTTAGATGGGAATAGGGGGACAACTCCACTGACTTCTGAATTTTCCAATTTCAGTAGTTTAGCATAGGACACATTTGAACAGAATTTCTTAAAGTTTAGATAAAAAAAAAGGTAATGCTAAGGAGGAAAAAAGCAGACATGCTCAAAATAATGCCTTTTTTTCCGAGCTGTATGTTTGCTGGCATATGGATCCAATAGGTTTTTTTTTCCCCCCTTGTAAAGTCCGACATCAGTAAGATTGTCCAACTGAATTTCCATGGTCAGTCTAATACACATGATAACGACAATTGTAAGTCGCATCTGTGCAAAGTGGGTGTATTTGGAACATTCACTGTATGTCCTGGCAGTTCTTTACCAGGCCAAAGATGGACATAAAGTGCATGTGCAGAGCAAAAGAATTGGCTCTAAATTTGAATTGGAGCTGTAAGACCTTACACTCATAGCAATTCGTCAGCTAATCAATCTCTGATCAAACCAAAGTAATGAATCCCCCAGGAATACCACCACCTAATCACTTCACAGACCATCCCCAGGCCGTCTCGTGCACACTTACACACACACACACACACACACTCACAAAAGCAGCATCATTTTAACCATAACTAAGGCCAAAACTACATCACATGCAATTTTCTGCAAAACCTCAAAACTGTATACCTCATTGCCAAAATATGGAAAGATGTCCTTCAAAATCTTAAAACAGTGAAAAATGCTGAGTCTTGAGAGTCTGCATCCAAAAATACCAAGAGATGCAAGGGCAGAACTATCAGACACATGCGCATATACACACACACGGACACACAAAGACACTCATACACGCACACGCATCCGCAAACCTTGCATGAGGGCACATGATCTTGATATAGAAACTGGCAGAAAGGCGCTGATAGAAATGCAATGCTATGTAAAATGTGTGGTGTAAAAGAAGATGAGTATCACATTCATGATACATGTGTTAGATATGCTCATCAAGAGAATGCTGGTTAAAAGACGTACAACATCTGGATATAAACCCTTGTGTCCAGATACAGCCAGTCCTGCATGAAAGTTGGACTTGGCAAATTTTATATTCCACTGCTTTGAAAAGTCTATGAAAGTCCAGTTTTCAAACCTGTGTGCATGTCTGTATGTCTAGCTGCATGCAAAATATTCATTATTATGATCGTTTTTCCCATTGTTTTTTTTTTTTTCTGTTGACAGTTTCCATGACAATAACATGCAATTCTAATCCTGACTGATTTACACACACACACACACACACACAGAGTTGTGGAAGAACGCCTGTGAGCCCATTCAAATAGTTGAAAGTTTTGCAGCGTTAGCCAACACACGAACTGTTGGTTCCATTTAAACAAGAACATCCAATGGCAAACAGTTGAATTGTTCGAGCATCCCAGCAACCGTTCTGACCAATCTAAATGGTCCAAAGATGAATATATATGTTTTGATGCTGTTTCCAATCACTGTGTTTTTAAGCTTAGAATTTCCAGATAGATGGGGTACTAGTAACTTGGCCTACTTCTGAAGGACAGATGCAAAATGAAGTTGCTAGATCATCATCCCTGTAACCCACATTGCTTTCAACCTACATTCACAACCAACCACATGGAAGTGATTTGCTCATGATGAGTGGAACTGAATTTCATTTGAGTTCATCATATGATCTGAGTGGGAAAAAGTAAATCCCATGTATAATAACCCTTTCTCCTCCCCTCCCCTCACCACTACACCTGCCTAATCCCTCCCCCAGCCCCCACTCATCCACATCACTACCCTTCCCTTTTATGTCCGGTCCAACCCATCACCATCTTTCCCGCTCTCGATCCCCTTTTCCTTCACTCTGCCTTTTCTGTGCCACCTTCCACCGTACAGCATTCAGTTGAAATAGTCACCATCTCAGCACCAGAAACCACAAAATGTCAAACCAATGGTAGACGTGAAAAAAAAAAAAGAAAGAAAGCCCGAGACATCCACATGGGAGAATTAATAAGCTTCAATTCAGTTGCATTATCGAGTGATGGGCTTTTGACCGGTAGGATGGATGACTGACTACTGCAATTGAAAGGAAAAACAACAATGAAACGCCGCAAAAGGAATGCAGATCAGGTGGGGAAAAATCACTCATTTTTTGCCATCTTTTGGGGAAAAATAAAAACATATCAAATTTAAAAAAATCAGCAATGTGGTTGCTGTTATTCTATCTTAACAATGTCGGATAATCGACTTATTCTTTTTCTATTTGACAACGAACATCAATATTCTGATGATTCTGCCTTTTTTTTGTCGGAGGGTGGATTTTGAATTACAGTTTATCATTACAACACCAAAATCAATTTTAATTAGTAATTATGATGACTCCACTGAACAACGTGGATATCTGTGTCAAATTCGGCGCAAGATGGGTATCTTCACAATGTGGGACAATCAACGTATTCTTTTCCCACTGGACAACCAGCAATGCCTGTCTTGCACCGAATTCGACACAGGTAAGTGATCGCTCGCTCTCCATTTTCATTCTCCGGAGTGTTGTTTATCTTTCCTAAAGTAGACCTAAGAGGTCAAAACGCGTCATGCTTTGTGTTGTGATTCGTTTATCCACGTTGCTCGGTAGAGTCATTATAGTAGTTCTTACATTTGTTTAGATCTTTGCCCGCAGTTGCCTCATTTTGCAACAAACTACAACACCAAAATGCCAAGCTGAAACAAAAAAGAATACAAAGATTCAGTAACCAGCCATTCAGAGTCTGTTCAACAGCCCCCAACATGATGCTGGCTCCAACAGGAAATCTAAGCAAATTTACTACATGTATTGTGAAATTTTGATGAGCTGGTTGGATGAAGGAATGTTTCAGGCTTGGGGGGTAGGAGGGGAAGAGTGGTGGGGTGAGTGCCATTTTGCAGACTCGGAGGAGGGAAGCCAATTTAGGCTTGCAGTTGTTCAGTGACCCTGCTGTCACAACCTCTCGTGGCAGTGCATTCCAGTCCGGGCTGGTCTGAGAGAAGGACATCTGTCTGTGGTGTGTCCTGCAGAACAGGTTGTCATAACTGTAGGTTGTTTTTTTTTTTTTTCCTTGGAGCTCAGCCTCCTGACCTTTTGGTCTTGGCAGGTAGTTTGAATTTATGGAGTTGAGCCCATGATGAAATCTGTAGAACATCTCCATGGGAGCAAGTTTTTGTAGCTCATGGAGGACGTGCCAGTCCATAGAGCCTAGGATGCAAGATATGTGTCAATACTGGTTGGTGGCTCAGTTTGCTGCTCTGCCTTGGACCCTCTCAGTCACTTGGATCTCATTGATGATGTAGGGACCTTACACAGTGGCTACATACTCGGGAGTATATTCAAACAATGCTTTTGTATGCAGTTTCCTTCGCCTTCTTGTTGCCTATTTTGAAGTAATGGTGGGGGAATTAAGGGTCGTATGGGCTTTATTAGTGACAGAGTTGATGTGAGATCCCCAGCGTAGATCATCTTGGATACTATAATACCAAGGTATCTCACAGCGTTAACATTTTCTTGCATGTACCAATGCAATTGGAAGTCTGGAACAATCTTTGTTCGCTTGTGAGTGACACTGAGGGTTGAACATTCCTGTGGATGGAAATTAATAATGGACCACTTTTCTTCTCAGGTGCTAAAGGAGGAAAGGTCTTTGTGTGAAATAGTATTACACAAGGTACATCAGTGAACTATCTGGCTTTGATGAACTTCGGAAGGTCCTTCATAAACAGGCGGAAGACACGTGGGGCCCAGAACCGAGCCCTGAGGACGCGCCCGAGTATACTGAAGCTGGAAATTGCTCACTTCACAACGACTACCTATTGTCTACACTCAAGAAAATTCCTTACCCAGGAACTGAAGCAAGCTTTGATGCCATAACTTACAGAAAGACTTCAATTGAACAAGTATTTCCTATTTATTCTAGAGCAGCCATTGTAAAGTTCCAGTTTTGCAGTTTGAGAAAAAATTAATGTGTCTACGTTACAAACAATTCACAGACAAGTGTTTACCTCCTCGCACCCCTCCACCCACTCTTAAACTCACCCTTCCCTGTCCTTCATTTCCCTTTCCTCTTCTCAAGAAGAACCTTAAATTCCTCTCACTCTCTCTCTCTCTCTCTCTCTCTCTCTCTCTCTCTCTCTGTGTGTGTGTGTGTGTGTGTGTGTGTGTGTGTGTGTGTGTGTGTGTGTGCGCTACAGAATGGGAAGCCACAATATGATAAATTATCTGTCTGTCTATCTATATTCGATTGGTTATCACTGGTATGTTGCTCTATCAGCGAGAGGCGAAAAGCCCCCCCCCCCCCCCCCCTCCCCCCCCCCGCAACACTTCCTGGTCGGTACAGCCTGCCTGGAGACAAAGCTCTGGCACCATCGATTGTGAAGGCCCTCCAACGCAGGGTGGGTTGTTTTCAGTAGAATGTGGCTGTCTGTGCAGGAAATTAGGTGGGGAGGGCAATTTACAGTCTCATCAGATGATGACTGGCGGCTTGTGGGCTTAGGAACCCGTGAAAACAGCTTATTGGGCTCCCAGTGTGGCCAGTGGCTACGCCACGCATGACCAAGGCAGTGAAGTATTGCAGAGCGTCAGTCCAACACTGGAGACTAAAAAGCTTGCATATATCAACAGCTTTACATAATTTCTGTCATACAACACGTATTCAGAATGATATATTTGATCAGTTCCTCACGGACTCGCAATTTCTTTTCAAAAAAAAAAAAAGCTGCACACAAACAGTGCCGTCAAAAGTCTTCGATACGCAAATGCCTTGGTCCTCACAGAACTATACAGCAGTTTTTATTCTTTGGTTTGCCCTCACCAATGCCATAAAAATCTCTACTGTCTCATTGCGACCTCAGGTCGAGTTACAAAAGATAACCTGTTCTGTACTTGTGCCCCTCCCGGTTAATAAAAGAAAGTAAATATTCCTACTCTGAACTGAGGGGAAAGGCCATTTGTGGTCTTTACATTTCACGATGATCCCTCTTGTATCATTATAATACATACATACAAAGGCGCAAATGCGCACACACACACACGCATGTACACACACACACACACACACACACACACACACACACACACACATGTACACACACACACACACACACACACACACACACACACACACACACACACACACACACGCACGCACGCACGCACGCACGCACACACACACACACACACACACACACCACACACACACACACAGCAACAACAAAAAAGAGGGGGGGTGGAGAAAAAAAACAACAACTGAGGCATGCGTCCTCTGAGACAACTGGCAATCCTCCAGATGATAATCTGTCAACTGTTTGCGCTCAATTCATTAAATGAGTTCACAACATACAAATGACCTGTTTTCCATGACAAGACGGTCAGCTGATCAATAGAGGACTTAAAAATCCTCTCTTCAATAGCTTGACTAAGTAATTCATGTTTTCCATCGAGTTTCTTTTCTAATGCAAACACATTTCAAACGACCAGAAATGTAGGCACCGTTCCTGACGCACTAATTCGGGCTCTGAAAACGATAGTAATTTGTTGCGTGACTAAATAAAATCTTGCTAGTGTTTACATTAAGTATGCCCTCCCCAAACTGATATGTGAGTGTAAATGATTCCATCTCTTCTTGGTCTGCCTACGCTTTGTGTGTCCTTCTAAAGGAATGAGTGAAAAGAAAAGAACAGTCTTAAATAAACGTCAGCGAACCGCCCAGAGAAACGTGGACAAACGAGTCACAGGACAAACACAACGCGTTTCGACCTCTTAGGTCTTCCTCAGTGTGAAATAAAGACGGACAAAATAACGAAAATGCACTTAGCTTTGATCGCTTCAGATTGCTTCTGAGTTCAGCGCAAGGAACGCCTTCCTTCGCTGACATTTATTTAAGATTTGTTTAGATTTCCGCCTGCAGTCGTTTCACTTTGCAACTAGAAAAGAACAAGGTTTTTATTTCTTAAGCAACAACAGATTCTGTCTCTGTGTCTGCATACATCCACTTAATTAGAACTGTCTCCGTCTATCCTATTTCTTCCATGTGCATCCCAGAACACCCGCCGATGTGGGACCACATACTCGGCATATTGCCGAGCGCGAGTGTGAACATGGTGATGATCTCGGACATAGGGAGAGATCTCTTTATGTGACTCCATGCGTCTCGTGGCTTGTCATGAAGAGGATAGGACCCGTCATACATGTGTGTGTTTCATGCATTCGTCATGTGATGCAGTTATGCGTCGGCCAGTTCAAGCGTGATTGGATACATGCATAGGCTACATGCGGCAAATACCTGCACATTTCAATGTGAGGTTAGAGCATGCATAGGCATACATGTGGAATGGCCATTCAGAAGACGGGTCACTGGCATTATCTTTTTCAAATCATCGGTGTAGGGGTGGGGAAGATGAGGGAGGAGGGGGAGGATTCGATCATGAAAGTGTTTTCTAGTTCGTCTTCTTTATTCATTGATCCTTATTTTGATTTATGAACCCCCCCCCCCCCCCCCCCAAATTTAAGTGGTGTTTTCAGCCTCCGTCAAGTCTCAAGTCAGGCTCATTGCTGAGACCGGTGACAGCCTGGCTTTACCAGGATACTGGAATCTAAGTGGATCAACGGAACTGATGACGAATGGCTGGGCGTGAGCTTGGTTCTACGATGTCAGGAAATTTGATACCCTCATCGGTTTACAACACACTCCTCTTACCCGCTCGACAACCACATATTCAGGAAGCAAGTTCATGCCCCTGCCTTGGAATCAAATTGACGATCAACGACCTCTAATCACGAATCTGCCCGCGTCAGGAAAATAACCGTTAAAGCAAATGTCAGCCTTGAAATGCTCCAGTGTTGACCAGCCCTGAGATCTGCCAGAAGATTGTATCGCTTGTCACTGAGATCCCTAATAGAGAACAGCGATAGGACTCCTATGTTCTGAAGAAAACAGACAATCTGAATCTGGAAGGCATACCAAGCAGATGGCAGAAAGGTTCACAAAGCATGTTTTCCAGTCCCTCAACACAGGCTGTGTCACGGCTGTGCTGAATGGATTTCGGCCTTTCTACACACTTCAAGAGAGAAACAAACAACAGTACCACCTCAAATTTCTCTATGCAATCATTGATGGATGTCTCCCAGCCTAACAAAGGCGACCCAGCCTGTGCCCCCTGCACAGAATTGGATCCCCTGAAGCTCTCATCTCAGTGCTCCGACTTTCCATGGCTGGGGGAGGGAAGGAGGAGAGCAACCAGTTAGGGTGTTCTGTCCGAGCTGGCCGAAAGTGGATAGTGTGGATCCACAAAGCTGGTTCTGGATTAAAAAAAAAAAAGGGGGGGGGGGGTGGGGGGGGGGGAGTATTTGAAAAACTACTGAGAGTACAGAACTACGGGGCTTTTGCGGGGGATTTGAAAACTTGAACAGATCCAACTTCGTCCCATAACTGAGTAGATAACACACCCCCTCTCCTAACCCCCTTCGACACAGTCAACGTTGCGACGGAAGACCTCACTTGGAACAGCTCAAACTCAACTTCGTCCCATAACTGCCGGTGATACGATGGACACAGACCCCTCTAAAAAAAAAAAAAAAAAAAAAAAAAAAAAACAGAACACAAAATCCCAAGAAAGATAAACCATACCCTGAGCATGGGTACTCTTGCACAATCTAAAATTGCCAAGCTGCTTTGATGCGTGTTTATTTTTACCACTCTTCAAAAAGTTTTTGTTATTTTTTATCTTTGAGGTTAAGCAGATGCCGTCTAAAAAAGATGACGCTTTAAAATTTTTCGTCTAATATCACAAAATCCACAAGAACAGACGTTAAATAAACCACTGAACGTCTCTCTACTCTTCCACTTCCAAGTCCTGAGCACAGGAGAAAAAAGGGGTGACATGACAGACTGTACAAGTTTATATATGGTATTTACCGGAGTGACAAACCACAGTTTGAATTTTTCACAATAGGGACAGCAGAGGACACTCCTTGAAATTATCCGAAGTTCATTACAGACTTCTCTCTTCGAGTGATTGATGTTTGGCATGGTCTTCCTAACTCTGTGGTAACAGCCCCTACAGTCAACATCTTCAAATCACGATTAGACACCCACTGGAAGGAACTGCCGACAAAATACAATCCAGAATGTTTGTTGACCTAGACAGTCTCAGTCTGTGATTCTCTTCCTTCCACGCATGCGGAGGTTTTTTTTTTCTTAAATTTTTTTTTTTTAACCCAGATAATAATATATATTAGAACGGTGAACAGGCCTCTTAAGGCCTCAAGCAATGTTCAAGTTCAAGTTCAAGAAGTGACAAACATGGTTGTTAAGCGATTTCCAAGGAACTGTTCACACTGCCTAAATGTTGATTTGAGGGTGAGGTGGGGTGGGTAGGGGTAGTGTTTCACTTTCACTTTCTCCTCCCCCCCCCCCCCCCACACACACACATACACACACACCTTTCCCCCCTGGACCATCAGGGACTGGAACACACACACACAAACACAGAGGTGACGGCGAAGGTTGTGCCATCTGAGTCAGTGGAGGCATCATATCAAGCGACTCCTTCACCGAACACTGTTCCATCGTCGTAAACAGCGTCCCTGCCTCACTATCCTGCGCACTCCACCACCCCCACCCGTTCTTCTCGGAAGTCTATAGTCATCATTTTGAGGGTTTTGACGTTCATTGCTCCCCCTCCATACCTATGTTGCAACAAAAAAGAAAGGAAAAAAGATGAAGGAGTGGGAGGGTGATCTACAGTTGAACAGACCGTGGCTAATTTGAGAAAATTTACTTTTACTAATAGAGTACCCAGTTTTTTGGAATGAACTAACGGTTAACATCAAACGTGCACCTAGTATTTATGTTTTTAAGAACCTCATAGATAAACATGAATTATTAACTAAAATTAGATATGAATTTGATGGATAATAGGACTGAGCTAGCCTATGACTGGACCAACGGCCACGAGAAAAAGAAAAAGATATATACACACAGAAGGGGCGTACAAAGCCTAAATAGGCTAAGTTGTTTTTGATACAACGCCCCTGATCCTGATCCTGATCCTGTCGCGTCACTTCGAGTGGCCTATTATCTAAAGTTTTCAAGAACAATGATTTTACTCGTTAATATTTTGAAACTGCTAGTTTGTAGTGTGATTACATCAACCAGTCCTGTAACTTGTATTAAAAAAAAAAAAATCTGAGAAACGGCTGGCAAAGAACAGGATCATCGGTATTCAGCATCAGCTAGGCGTGACGAAATAGAGGAGTAGCCTATGTATCAAGGGACGCTAATCTTGACTTTCCACGTGCGTGCGACCTATTGAACCGGAAGTTGAGGACATTTGACTGGTTGCGGCTTCAACAGCGAAAAAAAAAATTGAGCTTTGCTGACCAGTGTTTCCATACACAAAGATACGCTTTGCGGCCAGTAAGTATGCACGAATCGAGACAAATTGCTATAAATTCTGCGAATTCTGACTATGAAAATGTAAAGATGCATATTTGCTGGAAAAAAGTCACGCTACCGAATTACAAAATGAGAAAATGGCGTCCTATGCTGTAACATGAATGAACAGTGCTTAGCCAATATTGCGAATGCCATCACAATGTAGCAAGTGAACAGAAAAGACACAAATATGAAGTCATATGTGTTCATGACTTCTCAACTTGCAGTATGTGCACGCACTTTTGTACTAGTCCAGAGGTATTTGACCTGTGTCGCTGTCGGGGAAAAGATCAGTGAATCATTCACAAATCTGGATCTAATTTAAGTCAAAAGCATAAAAAATTAAAGCAAGCAAACAAACAAGCAAAACTCTTTCCAGTGATACCAAGATTGTAAAAATTGATAAAGTGTCATAAAAGTTACAATTTTTTGTCATTACATTTTCACAATGGGGAAAGGGGGGGGGGGGGGGGGGGGGGGGGGGAAGGGGGGAATTCTGACAAGGGAAAATAACTGCTGCTTATCCATGTGTTGGCCAGTAGCATCAGAAAACTGACAAATTATTATGTCTACATGTTTTGGGAGCATATGTTTTCATATTTTGTCAAATTTTAAGAGATGAAAGATGTGCACAGGCTAGAAATTTCCTGCTAATTTTCAGTTGTCCTGGGACACTTACTGATCAATGAAAAGAAATCTGCTGTCCCCCAAATTTCTAATTTCCCTTTCAAAGTAAAAAGATGGTCGATAAAAGTGACCATTGGCTATGAAATGACAAGTTCACAAAAAAATGATTCAATGATAGCATGTTGTAAGCATGTGTGATTAAGGCCTAAGAGAGAGAACATGTAAAATAATTTGTTTACCATTGTGTCTCCACAGTCTTGTGTGTGAGAAAAGAAAATTGAATAAAAGTGTTTTCTTTCCACCTCACATACATTCCTCAACTAAACTAATATTACAGAATCTCTGCCTTGAGTGTGTCTCTTTTTTCCTTTCTCTTCCTCTTGACCACACACACATCCAAAAATAAATGCATTGACTAATTACACATGTGATTCAAAGCAAAACTACTGGAAGTAGATCTATCATTTCCATGCACTATGAACTGTGAAGCTGAAACTTACTTTTCAGCCACACAATTACTTATACAATAAAAAGACTGGTTGCCCAACAGACTAGTGGAGACAGAATTTGTTCTTGTTGCTAGGGGATCTAGTTGTCACAAAGTGACAAACAGTTGGAGGGATGGGTATTTTGAGCCCTGGTGCGCGCCTTGCAGATTCATCATTAAATGTATTTATTTTCATGTTTGGGGTTCAGAGATGATGGGGAGAAGTTTCTTTATTAGTATTCTGTCCAAGTGATGTAAATCAGATCTATGATGATATTCTCATATTAATAAATCCCATGCTGGAATAATTCAACTGTTCTATTTGTATTGTGAAATGGCTCTGGGGAAAAAAGTAAACAAACAACATTCCCACATCCCAGCCTCTCTGCCTTCAGACAGCCCTCTTCCATCCTTCACCGTATGGATGCATTCCCAAACATTTTTCTGTTAATGATTTGTCAAATTTTGCATATATGTACATGTATGAGGTATGCAGAGAAATGTGTTGTGATGATTAAGTACAATGGTACAAGTCATTTGATTGAAAAATTACATAACATACATGCACAATGACTGTGTGTGTGTTTACAGGACAGTCGGTCAACATGGCACTTAAAAGCACAATAGCAATAATGTGCTCTTCCATTGCTTTCCGCTTCTAGTCTCTTTCTTTCCAAGCTCATTGTGTGGCTTGCCATCCATGCCTTTGTTTACCAAGCATCTATTTTTATTCATCACCTATTCTGTTACTGTCTTCTTCTTGTGTTTCTCTTGGTATTAGTTCTGTGTCTCTGTCTCACTGTCTGTCTGCCTCTCTCATCAAGATAATTTGTTACGTATTGCAGGTTGATTCAGGATGGCTTCACAGTTTGGTTCTGGGAACAAGAACCCACCTTGGGCTAGACAGGCAACTGGTAATTTGTGTGTGTGTGTGTGTGTGTGTGTGTGTGTGTGTGTTGTGTGTGTGTGTGTGTGTGTGTGTGTGTAGTTACTGATCGCCAGTGTATATTATTGATCGCATATGAATATCAGTGATGCATATGATGTTACATGTTTGGTATGTGTTGTGTTTGGTATGTGTGTGTGTGGGTGGTGGTGGGTGGGTGGGTGGGTGGGTGTGTTTGACCTTGTGTATCAGTGTAATTGAATGTCTGTATTTGTACATACATGTGATATTGTCATGTGGTTACTATTCAGAAAGTTCAAACTTTTTCACTTGTTGTTAAGTTTATTTCAAATAAATGTTAAAGAGTTTTTTTCTGCTGATTTGATCCATGCTGGAAATGAGAAATACAAAAAGAAGACAAAGCAAGAAAGAAAAAAGGTAAATCAGGATGACACAAGGTGACATGTATTAGAGCCAGTAATCAGTTTAAAATAGTTGCACCAGACTGGGACAAAAGTAGCTTTGCTTTATCTTGGGAACTCGGTGGACCTCTTCTGCCTCATTTCTCGGAGTTTGTGGGCCTCATTGTCTTCTTTTTATTATCATATATCAAGGTTAAAAGCAAATGATATTTATTGGCTTCTTATATAAATTGATCAAGAACTGAATGGTGTATTTGAAAGCTAATATGTTCTTTGAGGAAATGAAAGTTATGCTGTGGACAGATTTCATGGCGGCCAGTGGGATAGCAGGGCAGTCGCAGGTGTCTTCAGATTAGTGCAGCAGCCAGGGCTGGCTAGCAATCCCACACTCTACTCATACAATTCACAGGCGGCTCTTCAGCAGCAGCAGTATGCTGCTCAGCAACAGATGACTCTTCAGAATCAGGTCAGTGATTTGTGGAAACCACCAAACAAAAGAAAGAAAAGGAAAGACATGGATATGCCCAAAGAAAAGGAACAGCACAACATCTTTAGTAGATAACGTGTATGATGATGAAAGGTATATGTTAACTTCTGAGGAAGAGGGATAAGAAGAGGTCTGGGAAGGGTGTGTGGAGAAGGTAGGTGGTTAGGGGGATCTGTGCTGTATTGTCTGTCACTTCCTCTTGCATTGCATAAGTTATTACCTTTCACCTGCTCAGAGTTAGATAAGCAGTTTTTATTGGCTTTTAAAATGTAAATATCACTTTGGTCTGTATGCCCATGTGTGTATGGCAGGTGGGTAATTCATGAAATGATTTAGGGTATCAGATGTAATTTAAAAGGTGCTTACAGGTTGAGGTATATTCTTGTTACAGGCGAGGGAAGAATCTGCAAAAAACAAGAACAGGCAAGAACAGTACAATAAAAAAAAAATTTGTAAGTCTAACAACAACATACCATGATAAGAAAAAATGCACACACAAAAGAAGAGGTTTAGAAAAAGCATAGTAGTAAGACACTGAGTTGTTTGTTAAGTTACATTCTTTTAAATGTAAAAGCTCAACCTCTCTACAACATTTTTTCTTTCCTATAATCCACAGTATGAGCTATTATTTGAGAGCTTTTGAATTGTTGTTCATTTGTTTATTTAAAAAGTGGTGGTGGTTTTATTGATTGACATATGTCACATTTACTTTTTGTAATAGTTTGCTAATATACTGCATATTTCATTTCATTTTGTGTTTTTCTTTGAATTCTTTTAAACCAGGGCAATTATTTACAGGCTGCAGGGCTCTCTCAGCCAGGCCTTGCAATGCCAACCACACTTGGAGGGGGGGCCAACCAAGCACCCACTGTCAGTTACCCCTCTGCAAGGCCCACACAGGCCCCCTCTGCTGCTGCTGGAGTGGGTGCAAGTCAAAAGCAGCGTGTCTTCACTGGCACTGTCACCAAGCTGCATGAAAATTTTGGCTTCATCGATGAAGATGTTTTCTTTCAAACTAAGTAAGACACCTTGTTCGAATTCTATGATTGTTTGATTTGGTTTAAGAGTGCAGATACTGAGATAGATAATACTATTGTTTGAATAGGCAGTCAAAACTGAATTTGGCGTCATATACTATACCATGTCAGACTGTAGCATTCAACGTCAGTTAGTTAGCTCTGAAAGGCCGATTTTTGTGGCTAATGCAGTAATAAGACTATCATGTGATGCCCACCCTACTTCCACCAGAAAGAGAAAGCTGGTGCTAACTTCGTATTCCTCATTCAGCTTCGGCCTTCCACCTGACAAGGACAGGTTTTCTTGCTCTGTCTCACCTATACTTCTGTTTTGTGTAAAGATTGCTTGTGTTTGCCTCCTTTACTTGTTCTGTTGTGGCTTGCGCTAAACCCTGGGTACTATTGTCGTGTGAGTCGGTTGGCGTTTCATTGTTTTATTTTGACGCTCTACTGGTGAGGGCTCGCGTGAGGTTTTTGGTTTGTCATTCTACCATTTAACAGTCTATCATTTAATGGTCCGTACACTCTCGTGTGTTGTGTTCCATTCATTATTATTTTAATGCTCTTTCGATCAAGCTTGCCTCACGGCCTATTGATTTGGGGGGGGGTCTCTCTGTGCGCTAGTTTTTTTTATTCTTGCGCTCTATTGTTTTGTTGCTTAAGGCGATCGAGTTCTCCGCCGGTCACTTGATCCACCATCTTGCCTCACCTAACACTGGTCTCTCTGTCCGCCATCTTGCCTCACCTCGTGTGGTCGTCCATGTTCCAGTCATGCCTAGGTGTAGTGGTGCGGAGGTTTCCCCTTCCACATTACTTATTATTATTATCACAAGGTCGATCGAGTTTTCCTTCCAGTCTTTCGATCCACCAGCTTGTCTCTACTTTGTGGTCATGTGCTCTGTGTTTGTTCCGCCCACCATAGCCGAAAATGGTGAAGGGCAACGACAGGTTGAGCAACGTCTCTTTCCAGAAGTCGCTCTTTGCCCTGGAGGACCTGCGTGCTGATTACTCGGAACAAACGGTTCTTTCTATGGAAGAACGTACGGCTGGTGTAGAGGGGGGTTTCGCGGAGGGGAAGCGTGATCATCATTTTGATACCTCCTCTAACCAACCGGCGGATGCATGATCACTGCGTCCGAAAGGCAAAAGGCAAGCTGCCACCATTTCTAAATACCTTTCCTTCAATATTCCCGGTAAAACTAAAGGCAAGGCTCCCTTAAAGGGAAAGCCCGCTTTAAGAATTCGTACCTGAATTCTCCTTCTCCCCCCCATTTTACCTGCTGGCTTGCCTTCTTCCCTTCCAATGCACGGTGAGACAGACAAAGACGCGGGTGACCGGCACGAATTTTTTATGCTTGGCCATCCTGTCTTCTCTTCCTATCATGCTGCGTCACATGACCTTCGGTCCCTGGGGGCCTTTACCGAGGCGCAGACCAGCACGGGTGACGGGATACCTACGGAATCAGCACTCATCACTCGCCTCAGTGAGACTACTGCAATTAGCTCTCCCCCACTAATAGCACGCAGGCTCATGGCGCTCTCCCCCACCGTGCATAAGTGCAGCCACCATTGGTGCACGAGGAGCGTCCTTCCTCCGGTGGACGGAGTAATGCCCACTCCATGGGTTCACACTGGGCATAATTCTGGGTCGCAGCTGCAGGCACTATGCCCCGACCTGTGTTGCTCTGACCCCCGGCAGTCGACCTATCCCGATCGATTGTTGACATTTCCCCTAGGGGTACAGGATGTTGGGAAGTGGACTTACATCGTTCCATATTTGGGCAACGTCCACGGTCCCATTCCTCTGGGGGGAGGATCTACCAGCGGGACCAGGGGTAACCTGTTTGTTCCAGACCAGATGGTGACCACGCTATCGCAGCTACTCCAATCCGTAGACAGGCAGATAGGGGGCTCGGTTGCCGTGCCCTCCACCACTTCCCCTAACACACAGGGGGCTCATACGGATCCCACCAGGGAGGTGTATGTGGCAGTGCATTCTCGGGGGGGGGGGGGGGGGGGGGGGGGGGGGGGGGGGGGGGGGGGGGTGACAGGCCACACTCTTTCACAGCAGCTCCCCTCCTGATGTTTCAGGTTACCCTGGCCCCCATGGAAATTCTGCCCCTGGGCTGCCACAGCCCATTTTTCTCCATGGGGACCAGTGGCTCTATGCCCCTCAGAGGGACCAGTGGCTTAGATCGGAACTACATCAGCTCCATGGTCGCCTGTGGCATCCAGCCTCCTCACGCTGGTTCGACCTCGGTCCGCCTCCCTCTCAGGCGCTGTCCGATTGGCAGGACGGACTTCCACCCTTAGTCTGGTCGCCGATCATGAAGCCACCAGGGACCCGCCCTCGCGTCCTCTTACTTCCCAGCTGGACCCTCACCCCCGTCTTTGCCTCCTTTAGAAAGTTCGTCGCAACCTCTTCAGGGACCCGACACTCCCGATCCTAAGGATGAGGTAGAGGATTCCTTCTCCTCATCGTGTGACCTGTCTGCTATTGAGCAGTGGCGCCCTGATCTTCTTGTGATCGAGACCCCACCCTCGGACAAGTTCTTTTCGGTGTCCAAATTCGCTCTCGGCTTGCCCCAGACTTGTCGCCCCTCAGATTCTGTCTTCCATTTAGGAGTGTCCGGCAAACCTATCCAGGCTGCACAGGTTGTCCCTCCTCTAGGGAAGGAATTCCTCTCAGCCCCGGAGGTGGCCTCGGTAGGCACGTTCCTCAGGGACCCCAGACAGGCCCACATCTCTCCCTGTTCTCCAAGGACAACCCGGTGGCCAGGGAAATTGCCATTTCTCTGGCTGACTGCCGGTTGATCCCCCATCTAGCCCCTGCCACTTCCACTCTGATCTCTATCAAGACCCTAGTGGAGTAGGACCATATAGCCAGATCAGGGATCCAACACATCACTGCTGGTCATGTCTTTTTTTCGACATGCTCACGCAGCGGGTGGAGGAGATCTGGCCGGAGGAGGACGACTTGGTGTCCATGTCCTCAGACGCTGAGGCCTCTGAGAGACACTCTGAGACTGATTTACAGTTCTTCAGGGACCCCATGATGCGAATCCTGGTCAATAGGATCTCGCATCACCTTTCGGCTGCGACAGACAGCGCAGCCAGGAGCATTATAACTTTTTATTGGCCTACAGAGATGCCCTCCTTTCACAGGCTAATTTCTCACGGAGCTTAAGGCGGCCTTGTGGTGCATTCCAGGTCAGCAGCGGTTGCACTTCGGTGACTATTTGGCTGCCTTTATCGCTCATTCAGCTGAAGAGTGTAAAGAAACAGCCTATTATGCAGCCAGCCCCCCTCCCCCCCCCCCCCCGTCAGCCCCCCCCCCCCAGACCCAGCCTCA
Organism: Conus betulinus; assembly: GCA_016801955.1. Taxonomy (NCBI): domain Eukaryota; kingdom Metazoa; phylum Mollusca; class Gastropoda; order Neogastropoda; family Conidae; genus Conus; species Conus betulinus. The sequence continues at coordinate 130,998 of JADBJO010002243.1, forward strand.
CCCTCCCAGACCCTCCTTTTATTCCTCCCCTCACCTCGCCAGACCCCAACCCTGTTCCAAGCAGGCCCCATCCCGCACTGCATGGCCTGCCCAGCGCTTTAACCCCCCCTCTCGGCTGAAGACGAAATTTCCCAAGCAGAATTTTCGTTTTGGCGGTCAGGGACGGCCCAAGAGGTGACTGGATGACTCTCCTATGGGGGATTTGGAGCAGGGAGAACTCAGACCACTACCACTCTATCGTCCTTCCCACTTGCCCCTCCCCTCCTCCCCCGGCCCCTCGGCCCCTCTGGCGGGCAGCTTATCCCGACATGCCCACCTGTGGATACATATGGGCCTCAACCCATGGATAGTAGCGGTTCTAGAGGAGGGGTTGCATCTGCCTTCGGCCCACGAACGCCCTCCTTTGATGCATTCTCCCCCTCCCTCTCCCAGCCATCCCTCCTCTGCCCAAGTGGAGGCTCTTCGCCAGGAAGTTGCGAACTCCTCCAGAAGGGAGCCTCATGGAGATCCCCAATCCCAACCCGGGGGCTCTACTCCCACCTCTTTGTCATCCCCCAAGCCATCAGGAGGGTGGTGGCCCATCCTCGACTCTCTCTCCCCCTCAACAAGTTCCTCAGGGCCACCAAAGTTCAAGATGGACACTCTGACTCAGATCAGAGACTCCATCCACCACCAGGATTGGGCAACCTCGATAGATCTGAAGGATGCTTACTTTCAGATTCTTACACACCATCTCACAGACAATACCTACGTTTCGTCTGGCAGGATCAGGTATTCCAGTTCAAGGTGCTCCCCTTCGGCCTCTCCCTGGCATCCTTCCGTTACAAAGGTGGTCAGGGAGATGGCCTCCCCCTGGCAAGACAGGAGGACATTCGCCTCCTGGTGTACCTGGACGACTGGCTCGTCCTGGCTCCTTCCCAGGCCCGGTATCAATCCCACACCAACCAACTTCTGCGCCTTTGATCTAAGCTAGGGTTTGTCACCAACCCCAACAAGTGCGAACTCAACCCCAGTCAACAGTTTTCTTTCTGGGCATGAGATTCGACACACTCTCCATGATGGTCTTCCCGACTCCAGAGAGGTCCACCCGCATTTTGGACCTCATCTCCCGCCTCTGCCTATCCACCCACACCCCGGCCAGAACCCTTACCTCCCTCCTAGGGATGATGGAGTCCCTCTCGTCCCTCATTCCCCTAGGCAGGGTCCCCAAGCGCCAACTCCAAAGGGAGTTCGTCAGACCTCCGCCTGGGCCCTTGGTTCCAATGGGTCACGGATGAGCTTCCACCCTTCCCCGGGGTTCCCATTCCAATGGGCCCTTGGTTGAGGGTCACGGACCCCTTCCACCTGACCCCCCGGGTTTCCCATCTCCCTCCAAACCCAACCCTTGGAACACTACACATACGCATCCAGATGGGCTGGGGCGCCCACTTGGAGAACCTTTATGCCTCCAGAGTGTGGGACTCAGAGACTGCTCGTCTCCACATCAGCGTCCTGGAATTGGAAGCAGTCAGGCTTGCCCTGCTCTGCTTCCAACCCCAGGTCTCTCACTGACTTGCTCTCCTGTTCATGGACAACACTTCGGTGGCTTGTTATATCAATAGGGGAGGGGGGGGGGGGGGGGGCTTGCTCCCTCAGCCTCTCCCTCCAAACAGAGGCCCTCCTCCGCTGGTGCCAGGTGGGGGGAATCACTCTCCGCGCGAGGCACATAGTGGGGACCCGCAATATTTTTTTTTTTTTCAGTCCAAGTCCCTCCTCCACAGGAAATGGACCCTCAGCAGGCTAACCCTCCTCTCAGTGTGGGAACATTGGTTCAGGCTCATGGTCGACCTCTTTGCCACCCGATTCCAACCACTGTCTTCCAGTTTATGTCTCTCCCATCCCCGACCCCCAAGCGTATGCAATCGACGCTCTCTCCCTTCCCTGGTCGGGCCTCATAGCAAACACCTTCCCCCCATTCCTGATCCTCCACAAGGTGATCAGGAAGGCGAGACTGGAAAGACCCAGGCTCATCCTCATCGCCCTGTGGTGGCCGACCCAGTCCTGGTTTCCTGGACCTCAAGTCTGTCTCCTATGTTCCCCCTCTCCAGCTGGGCACACGTTGGGACATGCTCAAACAGCCTCGCTCGGGGGTTGCCCCCACACTCAACCCCCAGATGCTCCGCCTGCACGCCTGGCTTCTGTGCCAGCCCAGTTGAGAACATCTGCCCCCTCCCTCCTAATCGGACAGATCCCAGTCCGTCCTAGACATGCTCTCTGCGGCAGGGGCCTTGCAAGACCTACGGGACTTAGCTACGGCCTCGCGCAGAGCCAGCACTGAGTCTCTCTACAATTACCGTTGGGTGTGATGGGTCTCCTGGTGCTCAGACAACTCTGTTCCCCATGATCGTCCTTCCAATATCCAGTTAGGCAACTTCCTATTCTACCTGTCCTCTTCCCTAAAGCTCTCTGCTAGCTCCATTCGGGGCTACAGGTCAGCCATCTGTACTCGGCGGACCCTCTTTTGAGAGTGACTTCCTTCTCAGAGAGATTTCTAGGGGGGTGGTTCTACGTGAGTCTCAGTCCCCTAGGCGTATTCCCCTTTGGGACCTCTTCATTGCCCTTGACGCTCTCAGAAAACCCCCTTTCGAGCCTATCACCACCCTTCCCTTTGACCTTCTTTCTCTCAAGACCACATTTCTTCTTGCCCTTGCCTTGGCCAGGAGGCGCAGAGAAATTCATGCCCTTAAAGGGGACCCCAGAGACATAGCCTTCCACAGGGACGGTTCTGTTTCTGTCAAGTTTCTTCCCGAATTCTTAGCTAAGAATCAGGAACCAGGCACTGCCTCCCCCCCCTCCCTTGTCATCCGCTCACTCACGGATATCTAGGGGAACGGGGGGAAAGCGTGGGAGACATGGACCTGTGCCCTTCTAGGTGTCTGAGATACTACTGGGAACGCTCGTGCCCCAGGGCACCCCTCCCAGAGGCGTCTCCTCATATCCATCAACCCCAATCATTATAAGGACATCTCTGCTGGCACTATCTCTTGGTGGCTTTCCAAGACGGTCAATCTGCTTACGCCCAGGCGTATAAGGATCTCCCTGTCTTATCTCCCCGGGCCCATGAGGTCAGAGTGCTGGCCACTTCCACAGCGTTCCAGCACTCTGCCCCCTTGCGCCACCTCCTGGAGGCAGCCTACTGGCATTCAGAAAATCCCTTCATAAGCTTTTATTTAAGGGATATCCACATGACCAGGGCTGATGGTTCTAAAGGGATTTCTTTAGTTGCAGCTAACGCAGCAATATATCTATTCTGCCTTCAAACCCCAAGAACCATTAGGGCACTCGGCCCTTCTCCAATTCCTTTAAATTCTGCTATAGTCTGACATGGTATAGTATATGACGCCAAAATGGGGAGTTTGTATTATACTCCCTGTTTGACTAGTATACTTACAATGTCAGACTCTAATGCCCGCCCTACCTTCCCCTCTAGCGCTATGGTTCTTGGAGTTACCTTGTGCATATGCCTCGTTGAATGAGGAACAGGGTGTCGGCACTGGCTTGCTTTCTGTGGCGGAAATGGGGTGGGCGTCATGTGATAGTCTTATTACTGCATTCGCCACAAAAAATTCGGCCTTCAGAGCTAACTAACTGCTGTTGAATTCTATGGTCTGACATGGTAAGTAGCCAAACAGGGAGTATAACACAAACTCCCCATTTTCATTTCGGTTGTAATTGAAGGAAAGTGTAGAATTTTTGGACTATTGTCATCAGTTATTATTTATTGGAACTTTGGAAGAAATATTTGTCGCTCTTTCCTAGTTTTATTTTTTTTAAGTTGCTTTTGTTTTATATCTGCTTGTACAGGGTAGGGGTAGGTGATGGGGTTGCATGCTATTCCACTGTGTGCTGGCTTTTCTGTCGTTTCAAGAAATTCTATTTGGTAATATTGCACAAAGTGATTTCATGTACAGTTAAAAAGGATAATTGTTTTATAAGAAAAAATCTTGCTTATAAATGACCTACTTATGACCTACACCTGACTCCACTACTCCGTAAAATTGTTCTTCAATTATACTGTATAGGATGCAAGGCAGTGGTGATGAGGCATTGCTTATATTTGCAGTTGTGTGAAAGGGGGTGTCGCCCAAGGTGGGAGATCGGGTCTTTGTGGAGGCTTCATACAATGCAGCCATGCCTTTCAAATGGAATGCCACTCGTGTCCAAGTCCTTTCTGGTTCTCAGGTACATGTCTTTCTTTTTTGATTTGTAATACCTGCTACGCACAACATTGATCAAAAAGAAATTCCTGCTGTTTTTAATTATACTATTGACTATCTCTCCATTCCCCTACACACGTGCACACACACACACACACACACACACACACACACACACACACACACACACACACACACACACACACACACACATACTCTCTCTCTCTCTCTCTCTCTGTCACTCATGCTCTCCCCTCCCTTATACTTCAATAGTTTACATCAAATTTGCTGTCAAACCCATTTTAAAGACTGTCGGTGAGCGAAGAATTTTTGCATAGACTGCATAATGGCAAAGAATGCAGAATTTAAAAACATATTGAATTGAACTGCATCACAGGATTTAATGTTACTCTGACAAATCTTATTGAAACATGTTGATATAATTCGCGAGGGCTGTGAAAGGGCAAAGCGCACACACACAAATACATAGAACACACACACACACACACACACACACACACACACACACACACACACACACACACACACACACACACACACACACACACAGAGTTCTAAATATCAGAAGTTTAATATTTCCTCTGTGACAGTGGTTTGCCGTTTGTATTGTGTATTGCATTACTTAAATTGCTAATGAAAATTTGAGCATTCATACATACTTTATAGTTGAGAAGTCAAGATTAATAATGCATGTGGATATATTTTATTCAGGCTGTCTGCATTTTAATGTCTGTTACGAGAAACAAAAATATTTTGAAAATGGAAACATTTTGTGAAATTGATATAAATTATATTTGAATGTTACTTAGGTGAATTAGACATGTTTGCCTGCTTGCCCATCTTTGATTGTGGAATCTGTACAAATGCATCATTTTATTTGAATTGATTGAATTTTTTGTAGCCGGTGAGTGCTCAAAACACCGGTCTGGCAGCCAATGCGGCGGCAGCCATGAGCCAGCACACAGCAGCTGAATGCCATGCAGCAGGCTGCCAAAATGATCGGCCAGGGGGCTATGGGGGGCTGCAGCAGGAGGGGCGGCAGGGCTTCTGGGTGGAGTCAATCCCTTGCAGTTAGCAGCAACTGTATCAGCCATCAGTAACGCCAGCAACCTCATGGGATCTCTTGCCAACCGCTCAGGGCTTGGAAATAGGGGCAGAGGTAAGTGGGCTGCTAGAGTTTTCCATTAGATGTGGTTTTGCATCATGCGATCAAGACATTTTAGATCACAAATCTAATCATCCAATAACCATATGTTAAAACACTGCAAACTTTGTTCTTGCTTGTGCTGGGTATGAGAATGCATTCTTTTCCGTCAGTTACTTGAAGTAGTAATATAGTTAATTAACAGATTGTCTGCTGTTTGTCTTAGTACAACAAAGTCTATGGATGGGATAGTAGTTCAGCAAAATTAATTTTAGGAACAGCTAGTTATTATAGAGAAGAGTGTGCAGTTCGTCGTAATACAGCAAACTTGATGAAATAGTGGTTCATCATAGCAGGCTTAAGAAACAATTATGGGTTCTTGTAAATCCATGGAGAATACCTGTGAACAAACAGAAGCTGATTTTTTAAACAGCGTATAGAAAAATTTGTAGTTCTCAGGGGAAAAAAGGCTGAATAGCATTGTTTTCACACTGTATAAATGAACTCGGTTGACTTTCTGTTGTCAGGGATGATGCGAGGATCACGGGTTGGTAGGTCGAACTTCAGCAACGAATCTCGCTTCAGTGAAGACAGGGACAGTATACGTGATCGTGAACGTGAACGAGAACGTCGTGAGAAACGAGACAGTAGACGAAGATCACGGTCTGCCTCGCCTTCCAGTAGTCGTGCTCGCACTAGTCGCAGTCCCAAGCGAAGATCCCTCCTCCTCCGATATGTAGTACAGGCTCCCCGTCATGTACTGACTATGTGAGTCATCTCTGCATTGCTTTGTTGTTACAAGTGATTTAAAAAATTCTAAATGAGCAAGATAGAAAATAAATGAAATCAGCAAGATACAGAATTAATTGATTGTTATGAAGAAAAAACAGCAACCTATATTTGTGGGATTTCCCTATCAGGTACTTACTTTTGGTGCTAAATCTAAAAGTCACTGTCACAATTACCAAAAGCTCTTTCAAATTATTTTTTTACCAAAAAACTCTTTCAGGGTTTTATGACAAGTATGGGTAATTGACTTCCTGTCAAGCTTTGGGTTGGCTGTACTAACAGTAACAGTAAATGCACATGGAGAGACAGAATAAAACATGAATTACTTGACAAATAGTGTTTTCCAAATAAATCGAGGAAGACCACATGCAAAATTGATCTGATTTAACAGAATGGATTTTATGATGATGAACTGGCACACAAACTACTGTCAAAACATTGATGATGTCATTGTATCACTGCGTGGTATTGCACCCTGTGTAGTCAAACATCGAAGTTCGGCTTCAGTGTAGGGAAAAAAATGGTTGACTTACACCAGTGATCAAGTGCACGTAAAGGTATATGTTGTGATTACACAAATGATCCAGGGCACATAAAGGTATATGTTGTGATTACCTTCTCCCGCAAATAATTTGCACCAATGCTAAATAGCATGTGACCAGACTATGAAGATCAAGACTGAATTTTGATATGCTTTTGTTTTCTTGTGTGAACCCTTTACCTTGTCCTCTTAGTAAGGATTTTATTTGAACTGTTGCTATGGTATATTTTCTGTAAAACTGATTGTTAAATTGGGTGAAAAGTAATGCTATGACATTCTGATTTTTATTTAACATCTGATGTAGGTACACACCGTGACTGTTCAGTTCATCTGCTTTAAAAAACACAAATAAAACATACATATTGAGAATGGTTTCATAATTTGATTTGTTTTGTAATAATTCTCAGAATTGTTAGGATGATTACAGTTACAGGCCAGGTTAGCTGCAATGCTGTTTCCAGATCAGTTATTGATTTCTTCTTGTTTCTCTGAAGATGTGTCCAGCAGCTGATTGTATAATACATTTTTTCTTACTGCTTTTAAATTTATTCTGTGCTGCTCACTTTTTCATGAACAGTTAAAAGTGTATGTCAGATGTTATTTGAAATTAAAAAGACTGAATAAAGATGCATGCAGTGTTGTGTTTTATGACTTATTGTGAAAAAAACTGAACATCTGAATGTCACCTAAAACATGATTCACTTAAACAATGGCTTTATTTTTAAAGTGGGGCACCTCTTCAACATGCATGTAAATGTATGCATATTTACACACAAGTTGCATACTGATTTATGGACATACACAAATGATTGTTCCATCTTGTTGCAGGAGGGATGCCAGTGTAATGACATTGAGATCTAAGTACACAAACATGTACGTGCCCAGTGATTTCTTCAGTGCCGGTTCTCCTTGGATAGATATAACCTGCCATTGAACCGTCCCTTCGTATTGGGTCAGCAGTGTAAATTCCACATCATGCACAAGGAAGTGGGACCTCTGTCTCCAGTCACTGCAGTTCTGGACCCACCTGATGCAGATCACAAGTTCTGTGCAAAGGTAAGGCAAGAAACTGCTTTTGGAACTTACTGTTTGTGTTCAAGCAGAGACATGATAACATTGCTTTTGTCTGTCAGACCTTTGTCTCTCTTCTTCTTGATCCATTTTCAGGTGGTTTTACTCACGTGGTTAATTTGAATAGGGTTATGTGATAAAACATTGCATCTACTGTTTGGCGTCATATACTTTACCATGTCAGACCATAGCATTCAATGGCAGTTAGCTCTGCCAGGCTGAATTTTTTTGTGGCTAATGCAGTAATAAGAGCATCACATGACGCCCATCCCACTTCCGGCAGGTAGAAGCCGGTGTAAACTTCCTGTTCCTCATTCAACTTCGGCCTGCAGCCTAAGCAAGATAAGTCTTGTGCTCTGTCTCGCCTATACCTCTGTCTTTGTGTAAAGATTGCTTTGTATTGCTTCTTTACTTACTTGGTTGTGGCTTGCACTAAACCCTAAGTACACTTGACGTGTGAGGCTCGTGGTTGGCTAGCATTTCAATTATTTCTTTCTTTCACGCTCATCGTGACTCTCGCGATTTTGTTCAATCGTCGTATAGCTGTCGCAATTTTGCCTTGCTCTCACGATTTCGTCTTGTCACTGCAATTTGCATCGGCGCTGTCTCGGTGTTGGCGTTCCTTCTACGGTAATGCATTTCACCTCCCCTTTTAACGGCCTTCTCTGCGCATTTCTTTACTTTTTCGCTCACGCGCTCCCAGTATTTTCACTTCGACGATCGAACACTCGCTGGTCCTCGGCCACCATCTTTCTCCCTCGCTGGTCGTCTTTTCCACCATATCGTCTCACCTCATGGCTGGCCTTGTACAACATACTGGATTTAGCGTACAAAGTATATCGTACTAGTACACACTGATCGAGATTAGTGTATGAAGTTTATCGTACTAGTACACGCTGATCAAGATTTCCATCTAGCATTACTCTGCATTTCCCAGTATCAGCACTTTGTAAGGGTAGATCAAATTTTCAGTCGATTTCTCGATTCCCTGGTACGACACACGAGTGACTTTCGTTCTCGCTCATCTATTACCATTGTTGTTTACGAAGTTTATCGTACTAGTACATGCTGATCGAGATTTCGATCTAGCGTTACTTGGCATTTCTCAGTATCGGTACTTTGTACGGGTAGACCAAGTTTTCAGTAGATTTCTCGATCCCCTTGTACGACACACGAGTGACTTTCGTTCTCGCTCAGCTACGGATGTTGAAAGACACAAAAGAAGAAGAATAGAGTTCTCCTTACTATCTCCCGTTTCTCATAAAAGGGAATAACAAGCATTTGCTTTCCTAAATTCCCCCTGCTAGTCCCCTTTCGGCTTTGTACATCTTCAGCGCGTTAGTCTATTTTACTCTCGCGCTCATTGCTTCTCTTTCGGCGATCGAACCCTCACCGGCCAATCGATCTGCCATCTTGAATGTTCCACCCCGATGGGCGCTTCCGCCATATTGCCTCTCTCCCACTTTTGGTTGCACAGTCTTGCCGGTACGGGGATTTCCCTGGCCACATTTATTTATTTGTACCCTATGTGGCACCCATATTGCATCTACTGGGTCTCACTGGTGAAGAGGCTAATTACTGGGACTTGTCTTTGGCGTCATATACTTTTCCATGTCAGACCATAGCATTCAGTGGCAGTTAGTTAGCTGTGGAAGGCCGAATTTTTGTGGCTAATGCAGTAATAAGACAGTCATGTGACGCCCACCCTACTTCCGCCGGTCTCTCTAACCGCCATCTTGCCTCACCGCGTGATCCCCCTCTTGCTAGTTGTGCCTAGGTTTACTGGCTGGAGGTTTCCTCTTCCACAATAGTTATTGTAATTATCTTAAGGTCGATCGAGTTTTCCTCCCGATCTCTCGATGCACCTCCTTGTCTCCACGTAACCCTGGTACTTTAGTCGCGTGAGGTTTATTTATTTTGTAGCGCTTAGCGCTCGGTGATCGAGTACCCCCTGGTCTCTCGATCCGCCATCTTGTCTCACCTTGTGTTCGTCCTCTTCTATTTGTTACTAGGTTTGGTGGGCTGGGGGTTTCCTCTCGTGTTTGTTTCCCTCACCTTAGCCCAACATAGTGAAGGGTAACGACGGGTTGAGCATTTCTCTCTCCAGAAGTTGCTCTTTATCCCGGAGGACCCGTGTCCGGATTCCATGGAACAAACCATTCTTGCTTTGGAAGAACGTACAGCTGGTGTAGAGGGGGTTTCGCGGAGGGGACGCGCGACCATCATTTTGATACCTCCTCAAACTGACCAGCGGACGCACGATCTTGGCATCTGAAGGGCAAAAGGCAAGCTGCCACCTTACAAAGTGTCTTTCTGTGACATCCCTCTTTAAAACTAAAGGCTAGGCTCCCCTCATTAAAGGAAAGCTGTTTTAGAATTTGTACTCAAATTCTCCTTCCCACTTTTTATCTGCTGGCTTGCCTTCGTCCCTTCCAACACACAGTGGGACGCACAAAGACGCGGGCGACTGGCGCAGATCTTAGACACTGGGCCACCCCGTCTTCTCTCCCTATCATGCCGCGTCACGTGACCTTCTGTCCACGGGGTCTTTACTGAGGCACACACCGGCACAGGTGACAGGACGGTTACGGAATCAGCAGCCGTCACTCGCCTCAATGAGACTGCTGCTATTAGCTCCCCCTCCCCACTAATAGCACGCAAGCTCATGGCGCTCTTCCTATAATGCACAAGTGCAGCCACCACTAGTGCACGAGGAGCGTCCTTCTTCCGATGGTCGAGTTATGTCCACTCCCTGGTTTTACACTGGCCATAACTCTGGGTCGCCAGCTGCAGGCATCACCACGCCCAGGCCTGTGTCATAGACCCCTGGCATTCGATGTACCCCGATCGATTGTCAACATTTCCCTAGGGGTACAGGATGTTGGGGAGCAGAATTATTCCGTTCCCCACTTGGGCAACGTCCATGGTCCCATTTCTCCAGGGGGAGGATCTACCAGCGGGACCAGGGGTAACCTGTCCGATCAAGACTTTGGTGTGACCACTCTACCGCAGCCACACCAACCCGTGGACAGGTGGATAGAGGGCGCGGTTGCCGTGCCCACCACCGTCGCTCCCCCCTTCTTCATAGGGGTCGTATATGGATCCCACCAGGGAGGGTGTATGCGGCTGTGCACTCTCCGGGGGGGGGGGGGGGGGGGGGGGGGGGGGGGGGGGCGACACGACACGCTCTCTCCCAACCCCCAACCCCCCACCCCCCTGGTGTTTCAGGTTACCCGGGCTCCCATGGAAATTCTGTCCCCGGGCCGCACACAGCCATTTTCTCCATGGGGATCAGTGGCTCTGTGCCCCTCAGAGGGACCAGTGGCTTGGCGTGGACCGCTCAGCTCCACGGTCGCCTGTGGCATCCAGCCTCCTCAAGCTGGTTCGACCTTGGTCTGCCCCCTCTCAGACACTGTCCGATCGGCAGAACAGACTTCCCTCCCTTAGTCTGGTCGCCTATCATGGAACCACTAGGGACCCGCCCTCATGTCGCACTACTCCCCAACTAGGGTGGGACCCTCACGCACCACTGTCTTTGCCTCTTCTAGAGGTTTTTCGCAAACTCTCCAAGAACCCGACACTTCCGATTTTTGGATGAGGGAAGGGAATTCTCCTTTTCCTCATCTTATAACCAGTCTGCTATTTAGCAGAGGCACCCTGTCTTGTCTTTAGCGAGTCCCTACCTCGGACAAGTGCTTGCAGTGTCAAGATCTGCTCCGGCCATCCCGGCCAAGCGTGCTCGCGCCAGACTTGTCACCCCTCTGTTACTGTCTTCCATTTGGGAGTGTCCGGCAACTCTATCCAGGGGGTGCGCAGGTAGTCCCTCCTCCAGGGAATAATCCCTTTGGGCCCCAGAGGCGGCCCCTGCAGGCACATTCCTCAGGGATCCCCGACAGCCCCACATCTCCTCCTTGTTTGCCTAGGACTATCCTGCGGCCAGAGAAATTGCCATTTCTCCTGCCGACCACCGGTTGATCCCCCATACGGTTCCTCCCTCTGCCACTTCAAATTCCCTCAAGACCCTAGTGGAATGGGACTGCATTGCCAGATCGGGGATCCAACACATCACCGCTGGTTATGAATTTTGCCATGCTCGGACGCTCAGGCTGCTTGGACACATTCAGAGACTGAGTACTGACTAACGGTCCTCCCTGGACCACATGAAGAGAATCCTAGTCAACAGGAGCTCGCATCACCTTCGGTTGCGGCAGACAGCGCAGCCAGGACCCATTTTAGCTATTTATTGGCTTACAGAGATTCCTTCCTTTCCAAGGATAATCTCTCCCCATAGCATAGCCGGCCCTGCAGTGCATTCTGGGCCAGCAGCAGTCGCGCTTTGGCGACAATTGGCGGCTGCCTTTATTGCTCATTCAGTTGAAAAGCATAAAAGAAGCAGCCTCACATGCGCCCCCCCCCCCCCCCCCCAGCCTTGCCACTATCCCCCAAACTTATCGGAAGCAGGCCCCAACACGAACCTCCCCAAGCACATTTTTCCCCAAGCACATTTTTGTGTGCCATCAGGGACAGCCCAAGACGTGTCTGGAGGACCCTCCTACAGGGGAGCCAGAGCAGGGAGAACTCAGTTCTCTTCAACCCTGCCCCTTGGCCCCTCTGGCGGGCAGCCCATCCCTTCTCGCCCACCAGTGGAGACGTATGGGCCTCACCATGGATAGTAGCGGTCCTAGAGGAGGGGCTCTGTCTGCCTTGGGCCGACGAATGCCCTCCTCTGATGCATTCTCCCCCTCCTCCCAGGCCCGATGTGTCAATCTCCTGGCTGGGTGTGAGATTCATCACACTCTCCATATAGTCTCCCCGACTCCAGAGAGGTCCTCCGAGCACACCCCTGCCAGACCCCTTACCTCCCTCCTAGGGATGATGGAGTCCCGTGTCCCTCATTCCCCTAGGCAGGGTCCCCAAGCACCAACTTCAAGGGAGTTCCGTCGCTGATGGTCTCGAACCGCCGACCGCGAGGATCACTCCACTCCCCTGTGCCCTTGCTTTCAATGGGCCATTCATGAGTGGCTCAACCCTTCCACCCCCCCGGGGTTCCTATCTCCCTCCCAACTGTCTTGAACTCTACACAGACGCTTCCAACTCGGGCTGACGCCCGCCCACTTGGAGACCCTTCATGCCCCTGGAGGGTAGGGTCCAGAGGCAGCTCGCCCTCACACCAACGTCCTGGAATTGGAAGCAGTCAGACCACTCCTCCACTTCCATCCCCAGGGTCTCTCACCACTGACTTGTTTTCTGGCTCTCGGACAACACTGCGGTGGCAGGGCATGTCAACGTGTGTGTGTGTGTGTGTGTGTGCTCCCTCAGTCTCTCTCTCCAATCACAGGCCCTCCTCCGCTGGTGTCACTATATAACGCAGGGAATACCTCTCTATGTTAAGCACATAGTGGAACCCTCAGTATCTTAGCGGACTTCCTCAGTTGTTCTAAGGCCCTCCTCCACACGGAATGGACCCTCAGCAGGCTACCCCCTTCGGGTGGAAACATTGGGTCGGGCCCATGGTTGACCTCACTATTCAACCCCTGCCTTCCAGTATATGTCTCTCCCGTCCCTGACCCCCGAGCGTTTACAATCAACGACGCTCCCCTCTGGTCAGGCCGCATAGCATATGCCTTCCCTCTACTCCCGATCCCCCACAAGGTGATCAGGAAAGCAAGACTGGTAAGACCCAGGCTCATCCTCATCGCCCTATGGTGGCCGACCCAGTCCTGGCTCCCGGACCCCAAGGCTGTCTCCCATGTTCCCCCTCTCCAGAGGGGGCACATGTTTGAACATGCTCAGACAGCCTCGCTCGGGTCGCCCTCACTTCAACCCCAGATGCCCCGCCTCACGCCTTGCTTCTGTGCCAGCCCATTTGCGAACATCTGCCCCTTCCCTCCCAATCAGACAGATCCAGTCCATCCTAGACATACTCTCGCTGGCAGGAGCCTTGCCAGACCTTCAGGACTTACCTGTGGTCTCGCGCAGAGCCAGCACCTAGTTTCTCTAACATTCCATTGGGGGAGATGGGTCTGCTGGTGCTCAGATACTCTATTCCCCATGATCGTCCTTCCAATTCTAGTTGGGCATCTTTCCTATCCCACCTCCCTCTCCCTAAGGCTGCATGCTAGCTCCATTCGGGGATACAGGTCAGCTATCTGTACCCTATTCGCCAACTCGACCCCCCCCCCCCCCCCCCCCCTCTCTCGTTTTAGAATAACTCCTTTCTCAGAGAGATTCTAAGGGGATAGCTGCTAGCTCCAGTCGGGGCGACAGGCCAGCTATCTGTACCACTATTCGTCAACTTGGCGGCCCCCTTTTAGAATAACTCCCTTCGCAGAGAGATTCTAAGGGGGTAGTTGTACGTGAGTCTCTCTCCCCTAGGGCGGTCCCCCTTTGGGACCTCTTCAGACTCCTTGACGCTCTCTGAAGACCCCTTATTGGGGACCCAGAGACATTACCTTCCCCAGGGACGGTTTGTCTCTCTCTCAAGTTCCTCCCAAATTCTTAGCCAAGAATCAGGAACCGGGCACAGCCTCTCCCTCCCTCGTCATCTGCTCACTTGCGGATATCTGGGGAAAAGGGAGAGCGTGGGACATGGACCTGTGCCGTCCTAGGTGTCTGAGATACTACTGGGAACACTCGCGCCCCAGGCGCTCCTCCCAGAGGTGTTTCCTCATTCCATCACCCCCAATCGTCATAAAAACTTCTCTCTGGCACTATCTCTGGGCGGCTTTCCAAGACAGTCAGATCTGCTTATGCCCAGGCGTACATGGATCTCCCTGTTGAATCTCCTCTGGCCCATGAGGTTAGAGCACTGGCCACTTCCGCAGCGTTGCAGCGCTCTGTCCCCCTGCGCCACCTCCTGGAGGCAGCCTACTGGGGTTTGGAAATCCCTTCCTAAAGTTTTATTCAAGGGATATCCGCATTGAAGGGATATCCGCATGACCAGGGCTGATGGTTCTAAGGGATTTCTTTGCGGCTAACGCAGCCCATATCTATTTCATTCTAACCCCAAGAACCATTAGGGCACTTGGCCCTCGTCCAATTCCTTTAAATTCTGCTATGGTCTGACATGGTACAGTATATGACGCCAAAATGGGAGTTTGTATTATACTCCCTGTTTGGTTAGTATACTTACCATGTCAGACTCTAATGCCCGCCCTACCTTCCCCTCTAGCGCTGTGGTTCTCAGGGTTACCTTGCGCATATGCCTCGCTGAATGAGGAGCAGTAAGTTGACACCGGCTTTCTTCCTTGGTGGAAGTAGGGTGGGTGTCATGTGACTGTCTTATTACTGCATTAGCCCAAAAAATTCGGCCTTTCAGAGCTAACTACCGTTGAATGCTTTGGTCTGACATGGTAAGTATACAGCCAAACAGGGAGTATAATATAAACTCCCCATATCTGGTCTCACTGGTGAAGATGCTAATTACTGGGACTTATCTTATTTGTAGAAAATACATACCACAATTAAGCAGTGAACAGAGTACAGACAAGACATGAGTTGCAGTATATTCAACAAGGATCAGTATCTTTTGATATGCACAGATACTGGTGTAAGTTTGCATTATCATCAGAGCTTACTTCTTAGTGAGATCAGATTTTTGGATTTGATTGAGGGCAACAGCATAGGACTTAGAGAATTTATCTGAATATGGATGTTAGATAAACAAGACAAGGAGAGATATATTCTAAAGAAGTGAGACTTGGGCGAGTGTTTATTTGGAAGTATTTATGAAATTTCGCAGTACTGTGTGTGTTATGTAACAATGCTACAATACTTATTGGGGGTGTGGCTGCAGGTTATGTTGCTGACCAGTCCTAGTCTGGGGGAGCTGTACTCCAAGACCTGTGGTCTGGCACAGGATGAGCCAGAATCACAAGAGTCCTTCCAGCACCCCACCCGCCTTCTGCAGTTCCTGGTGGGCACCCGAGGTAAAAAATGAGCCCATGGCCATCGGCGGGACCCTGGTCCCCATCTCTGGATGGCACAGACCCTGAAGACAACCCCCAGGTTCTGATTAAGACGGCCATCCGCTGCACCAGGGCTCTCACTGGAGTTGACCTGTCCAAGTGCACTCAGTGGTGAGTGGAGCTATGGTAATATGACTGTTGCAGCAAGAAGGATTTAATGTTGGAAGGGGAAGTAAAGGTCAGTAACACTGGCACAGAAACTCAATTCAAATTTAATGCACAGCTTTGGTTTATACAATGGAATTGTTAATACAGTGGAACTTATGTTGATGGCTCCTTTGTACAACAACTCCATACTCTCATTTCTATGAAGAATCTTTTTTGTCACTGTAATAACTGTTTGTTTTCAACCTCTTTAGCACAGCCTCTCCCTGTTTTAAATAGCAATTGACCTACCCATAGTCTATTACAATCTTGTCATTTAAAAAAATGCAAGCATAAGTAGTTGTACTCTCCCTCCCTCCCCCCCCACCCCCTTTTTTTTTTTTTAACTGACTTGAAGCTGTTCCCACCTACACCCCCTTCTCCCCACCCATGGCGTCTGACTAAAAAGAGCTGGCCATTTGTTTCTCAGCTGCACGTAATCTTACAAGAACTTTTCTTGTATTGTGTGTGAATGCAACATTTGACCGTTGTGAAAGTTGCCCAAACGGGGAATTCTGTCTTTATCTTATCCAACGACTTGGGTAAGTAATGATAATATCTTAGGACATTCATGTTTTGTGAACAGATTTCAGTACATGAACATTACAGCATGCTTGTGATCAAGCACATAGGGTGACATTTTGAATTGCACACACTTGCATTTTGGGTACTGTGTAATTATTGTTGTGATTGGCGACAGAAGTATGTTTAAAAGCCTTTAGAAAAAGAAAATCTTATAACTGGAACAAGGCTGACAAATTCAGCAAGCTGGTTGCCCAAGATGAGTGGATTTCAAAACTGTAGCCTGTTGGGTGACTTGAAAATTTGCTGTCTGTGCCAGTAACTCTTTTTGTAAGAATTTACGAAAACTTGCTGCTTTAATTGTAATCTGAAATTGCAGTAGACTTTTCATTTTTACTTGCTGTGTGCATATCCAGTAAGCCTAGAGTAATCCCATGGATTCCACAGGCAGTTATTTTAAATTGTACATGAACCACAAATTGATGTTACTGTGTTCACTCTAATGAGCTCACTTTGCCACTGAGGGCTTCACTCCAATGTGATGTAATATGAAAAAATTGCAAAAATCTTTAGAAGTAGTTTGAAAACAGAAAGCAGAAGTAGGGGAGATGGAGCCAGGCAATAAACGGGCATTGAGCTTTATCATATGTACTGGAAAGGAAAACATTATTCCATCGTCTTTCTGACAATCTGTGAAAGCAGGTCTATTTGGCTGGTATTTCCTGCTAAATTTGAACTTTGTTTGCCTTCAGTTTTAATTCTTGCTACGTGTTGAGTTTAAAGGAAAAAAAAAAAGGAGAAAAAAAACAGGTTCAGTCAGTAGGTAAAGATAAGGAACAGATTTTATGCAGATAAGATATGGCTGAAAGCAGTGGAAGAAAAAATGGAAAACCCCATTTCAAAGATATTAATAGAATGTGGGAATGGTTCATTGATGTAAAGAAAAGGAACATCCCTGTTTTTTTTAAATGAAGTCAAGAGAAAGCCTTAATGCTGTCATTTGAAATGGGGCCTTATAATTTGATATTGCTGTAAGTGGTTGAAGGTTCAATGTGAAAGCTTCTGCTCTGAGTAGGAAATTTAAAAGACTCGTCGTTGAAGTGGATAATAACTGGATGAAAAGAATCCTGGGTGTAAGTTCACACACACACACACACACACACACACACACACACACACTCTCACACTCTCTCTCTCTCTCTCTCTCTCTCACACACACACATATAAGCATGCATGCATACCCACCCCCACCCTACCCCACCCTCCACTCGACATACGCACACACTCGCATGCGTGCACACGCAAACACACACACACACACACACACACACACACGCACACACACACAACACAGTAGCTTCGAGGTTCCTCTTTCTTGTTTCATTCAAGTAATGGGGTTGAATTACATTCTGCATCTTGTATACATGCGTGCATATATGTTGGTAGGTCTACCTCCCTGTAAAGAGACCTCCCTTCTACAAAGACGGACAGCTGGCATGTGTACAAAGTGTGTGTGTGTGTGTGTGTGTGTGTGTGTGTGTGTGTGTGAAAGAACAATGAGAAGAAAAGTTAACCATAGAACATCACTAATAATCTGCCTCTTTGAACTTTTGCGTTTGTTTATGAGCGCATGTGGTTGCGCTTGATTGTATGATTACATGAGGATATAATTGTGGTCGTGTACGTCCATGCATGCGTGTGTGCTGTGTGCTGATTCTTAAGTTTGTTTCTGACTTGATTCTTGTTTTATCATGTCTTTTAACAGCTAGGGTAAGTACCAGTGATTGAATACATGTATTTATGTGCTTGTCTGTGTATATGTTTGTCTTCTTGTGGGTCTTTTTGAGAATGAGTATGTGTGTGAGGTTACTATGTGGTATGTATGGTTTATTCCTTTCTTCATGCCCTTTTATGGAGAAAAGCTTGGCATATGACCTTCATCAAACAACAGTGTATTAACATATTAAACGTCTGTCACCAGTATCTTTACAGTAGTTTGGGTTGCAGTTGTTACTGTGGTCTTTTTTTTTTCCAAACAGTGTTTGACACTTCAGTGTTCATGTGACACCATGTACTCATGATGTGATTGTATTCAGTAGAGGTGGTAAAGATACTCGCAGTCTAGCCTGCAGACCTGCTTTCTCTCCCAGGTATCGCTTTGCAGAAATCCGCTACCTGCGTGCTGAGTCCCAGGGACAAGCCAGCGCGGGTTGAAACTGTCGTACTTTTCTTGCCAGACGTATGGCGGTGTGCTCCATCGCGCCTCGATTGGATGAGTCTGCAGAAAGCCTACGCGTTGAAGCTGCAGAAGAAGCTGAATCCTGACGCTGTGGAATCTGAAGAACCTCAGGCATTGATTCCTTCCCCATGTTTTTTTTCCATTTGTTTGTGTTCATAATCTCCTGTACTGCCTGCCATGCAGACTTTCTCGCCTGTTGTGTGTGTGTGTGTGTTTTGTTATCATCATCATGGCACAGATGTAATACCACCAGGGTTTTTTTTTTGGTGTGTGAAGAGTGAACTTCATTTCTAAAAAGATGATCTGTCTGCAATGATCTTTTTCTTCCGAGGAAGCTGCATTTTGATTTGTATTTTATGTTTTTTGTTTCATTTTGCCGTAATTTTTGGAACCCAGGATAGATTTTGAAAAAAAGATGATTTTAATAACAAAAAAGACACGTAGATTTAAAGTTCTTTGGAATAAAGGACACATTACTTTTCTTACAAAACCAAGCCTCTAGCTCTTCCTCAACTTGGCTATCCAAGCTTCTTATTTATTTAGCAAATTACAGTGAATGTCTGTATCCGTCCGTATGCAAGTGTTCAGTTCATTTACTTTCAACTCACAAGCAGCTTTTTAATAGTTGGTTTATTCTTCTTCCAGATATATTTCTGTACATACAAATGGCACATGTATTTCTGCAGTGTGATTGTCAGGTATTGCTGTCAGATAGCTGTGACATCAGAAAGTACATGCAGCAGTCATGTTTTGACCAGTATTTCAGAGTCATGGGGGACCCATAGCAGAAAAGTTTGAGCATGTGCAAGCGGAGCTGATTGCTGTTGACTTGAATGTCTCACGGGTCAGTTTTTACGGCTTGAAAACTGTTCACCCAACTGTAAACAGGCATCCTGATTCAGGTCAGGGAAAGTGAAGCTGGCAGGAGAGGGATAGTCTCCACCTGCCATTATGCCATGCTCCAGACACAGTCAGCCTTTAACAGTTTACTACCTCATTGACCATTAGACTGTGGAATAACCTTTTATTGCAAATTGAAGGGAAATATATGTTTATTAATACATCCAGTTTGGACATGCTGAATCCTGATGGACTACAACATGCTGTCCTGATTGTTTAACCACGCAGACCAGAAAGAAGTTGTGGTCTGTGCACTAGATTGATAATGCTGTCTGGTGAACAAGCTCACATAATGAGATTTTAGATTGGAGATCATATACATAATTGGTAAAAGCTTTGTTCAGTGCCCAGACTTACTTTAGAATTTAAAATTTTAAACTCTCAATAGTTCAGAAATAAATCACCTTATTGTCCAAAAATTACGGTATTCTTCTTCTGTTTCCTCCCTTCCTGTTTCTGAATACCCAAGACTCATGCATTGCTTGTGTTCTGTGATATCCTGTGGGCAGCTTTGCTTTAGTTCCTGTCACTACACCTCCCTATCTTCGCTCATGTTCCTGTGCTAGAGAACTCAAATCTTCTAGTGTCTGGTAATCTGTGGACAACCGGGTTAAGTGGACTTTAAGAATAGTGTTTTTTTTTTTTAATGTATGAGAGTGTGGTTTGTTGTGTACATGTGCTGCACATAGATATTAGAAGAAGAAGAACCGCAGATCTTTCTGTATGCATATAAGCATTGTGTGTGTGTGTGTGTGTGTGTGTGTGTGTGTGTGTGTTTACAGAAGTATGTGTGATCTAATGTAGGTTAGTGTATTTTTGTTAGAATAATTCATACGCGTGCATCCATGAATGCTTGAGAGCTAAAAAAATTGTTTCTTTATTTTGTGTACCTGTCTGTTACTAAAATTTGAAAGCTTTATTTTGTTGAAATATTCTTTGTTTTGAATCATACAAGGTTTCTAAAAAAAGATATCTAATCAATGAAAGTCTTGGTAATCGTGAATTGGAATAAATGAGATGTGATTCGGTTGGTCACTGAAGACATGTGATCAGTTGTGACTTGGTATTCAGAATTTACTGTGTGGTCTTGACATTAATCTCATTGCTAAAATTTTTTTTTTTCACGCTTTCATGACTATCTTTAAAGTTTTTTTTTCATTTTTTTTTTTTTTTTTTAATCTCTGAGAGACGCCATTGTAGACAGATCAAGGGGAAAAAAAAGGAAGTAATTGTCACAGTCTGAGAAAATTATTTGAAAAGAAATGGTCTTCTGTGCCTTGGTGTAATGTTTCTTTGTATTTTTTGTGTAAAAAGGTGGATGAGAGAATGGCATGTTCATGTGTGCTTGTGTGTGCATTTATGAAATCAAGGCTACGGTAATGTTACGGCTGCAGTCTTTCAGTTACGTCCTCAACTTCTTACGCAATGTCTCCAACTGTTGGCAAGTGAATGCACCTGAAAAAATGGGACATTCTCAAGAGTGTAGTGTGCCTGTGTATCAGTGCGAATGTTTGTGTAGCTGTATGCTTACATTTTTTGCTTTGTTTGCAGGTGGAGGGTGGTATTAAGCGAACATTTAGCTCCAAAACATAGAGCAGAAGCGCAAAGAAAAAGAAACCGGGATGCCAGGCGAAAGTAGATATTTGATCCATCATATGATGTTATTGTTGTTGGTTATCTTCTTTTTTTTTTTTTTTTTCTATTATCTGTCAACATTCAAATTTGATGGGAACAAGATGACTTGATTCCAGACCTGTATTTTTTTTTTTTGTTTTATGTTTTTTTAAAAAAAATTCTTTAAAAGTGCTTCATACTGTAGTGGGATAGACCAGAGAAGACTTTATAATGGGAAAACAATGAAGAATATTTCATGGAATAGATGTGACGGAAAAATGTTATTACAGGAAGATGCTGAACCCAAGAAAGAGCCCACACATTTTTCCTTGCTGGACCCCAAGACACTTAAGGTAAGGTATGGCGGTATCTGATGTAAATTAATATTGTATAGCTGCCAACCATCCCAAATTTTGTGCAGTTTTTCAGTTTTAAAATGCATTGCCAGATTCCAAATTAGGTGACAAAAATCTGCAATCCCAAATCTTTTTGAAGAATTTGTGTTAGCTTTGTCCCTTTTTGGAATGGGGTGATCAGACATTGCAGAATGTAGGCAAAATGATGTGCTGCAAGAGCCTGCAACTGCATGAAGTGGTTGACATATTTTGTTAAGTCCAACATTCTACAACCATAGCCTAATGGAATTGAAAATGTTTTCCATTCAATGTCAGGTTGCCTATTTCATCCCCTAGCTCCAAAGCTTTTTTTTTTTTTTTCCCCAGAAGGTTGGCAGCTGTGACAAGTGTATGGGGAGGTTGAAGATATAAACAGTAGTGTATTGATATTCTCTGTGTTTCATGCATGTGTAAATGCAAATGTGCTAGAAGTAGACTTCAAGTTGATTGATTCTGGCATAGAGTTTGATTGAGAAAATACCATCATCAGAAGAAATGATTTGATGTTTCTGTTTTTTTTCGTGTAAAGTGTTATTCCCCTCCTGGAAGGATTCAAACATTCATTGATATGAAGTGTTACGATTCCTTCATGAAGAGGTTTCAGACCCTGCATGCTCCCTTGGAAATGTGATTGATAAGTTACTATACAGGGCTCTCTAGCTATGGTTTAGACAGTGTTGTATCGCTTTGGTGGGTTAGCGGTTTGGAAGAAGGGAAAATAAATGAGACATTAGGTAGTTAGATAATGTGTGAACTGAGGTATGTATGTGAACTTGATTTTTTTTTTTCTTTTTTTTTTTTGAGGGTTTGTTTTGAAGGTTATAGTGTTAGTTGATTGTTGGTACTGAACGGAGTGCAACCGGAGTCTGTTGATCTTAATAATTCAGAACTTTATTTCCCTTCAGTTTTATAAGTTTAAGTGTGAGATTTGATGTCTGTTTAATGAGAATCTGTTGATCTTAGTAATTTAGCTTTATTTTACATTCAGTTTTGTAAGAGTGAGGTTGGATGTCTGTTCTTGACTCCAGAAAGTTGAATAAGCAGAGAATTTGTCCATCAAATGCCAGAAAGGTGATTTACAAAACAAAAGCATTTCTGAAAGAAAATACGATAAAAAAAATGTTTTGTTTGTGTGTGTTGAGAAGAAGTGTCATAGACACATACAAGAAATGGTCACAAAAGAAAATTACTTCACTGAACTCGAGAGAGTGTACAGAATTAATATTTTCAGAATTTTTGCTCAAAATAAAACTTGCGCAGCACTGTAATACATAATATAGATCAAATGGATCAAGTTTGTCATGGAATTTTCCCACCCTTGGATTTTAAAATTTGATGTTGGCTATGAGAATTTTTTTTTTTTTTTTTTTTTTTTATGAGAGCTTTTATGAGAGTTTTTATGAGTGTGTGTGTGTGTGTGTGTGTGTGTGTAGCTTCAAGAACTGCGAGATGAGTTGGATAGCCGCACACTAAGCTCCAAGGGATTGAAATCTCAACTTATTGCTCGTCTCACCAAGGCTTTGCTTGTGGAGGAAGAAGCAGATAGTGTTGCTAAAGCTGTAAGTATTTAGATAATGGGTACATTAGGTATTACTTTATTTACACAATGCACACATTGTTATTGTTTGTTCAAGCTTTTGTTCAGAAGGAACTTAAGTTTTTCTGCAGACTCATATATCAGGAAGCTCAGTCAGTGAATGTGTGTTTAAATCGAGGCTTTGATTGGTCTAATATTTTTAACTAGCTTTTTTTACATGTTAAAATCAGGATCTGTATTGTTAATTTTTTGCACTTTCGTGTTAAAATGAGTGATGTCTTTTTCATCTTTTATAAGTCTTTATATAAATCTTTTTTTGTTTGTTTTTTGCCAGGAGGGCATCCACAGAATGATGAAATAAGTTGATTTTGTTCGCACTTCACAAGTGGTAAGAAACATAATTTAATCTGCTTCTAAGCGTTTTCTGAATCATCTTCTAATCTCAACAGCTTCTTGTTTATCTGCTTTCAGGCAACATTTTTCAGCTGGAGATGATTTAGTGCTGATTGCCTGAAAAAAAATGCTGTTACGTCAGCTGCTCACCACTTTGAGGTTGTTCAGGCATGAGATTCTTCAGACAATGGTCGGATTTCCGAACATGAGAAGCTCAGATGGGTCATTATTGTGATTTCGTTCAAATCCATTGAGAAATGGAGGGGGGTAAGGGTGTGTGTGACCTAGTTTTCCGACCGACGACGGACTTTGGTCCGACTTAGCCAAAGTCTCGGTAATCCGACTTCACCACAGACTTGATGGCGCAGTTAGGCAGTTTGCTCCAAACCACTTACCGTTGTGGCAGAAATGGCAAGGACTCAGCGAATTGGGTCAGTGAAGTGTTAGATAATTTCTGTGGTACTGCTTTGACTGTGCTGTGTGCGAGAGCTCGAATAGGCTAGCTTGAACCCAACATCTGAAGCGTTTGAGAATGATTGTACTTGTAGTGTCGTACAAGGCTGGTTGTTTCCATATGGTGTTGGCTAGTCCCAAATGGCACAAAAGCAAAACTAGGTCACGAAACAGGGCAGTCAAATTGTCGCAAGATTTTACACTGGATCTCCTGTTTCTAAAGCCTTTGCACCGCAAATACTTGTCGAATATATTCAACAATATCTAAAGGCAAAGATCAGCAAGTTTCCATCACTGAAGTAGGCAGTGGTGTGAAAAATAGATGAAACAACAAGTGGTTGGAAGAAACCACAACAGTGACTCTGAGACAAAAGAAATGGTGGTTCGACTTGGCGATGCCATTCACAAAATCGACATCGCTGGAAAAGCCAAGTGTGAATGGTGTTCGGTGATCTTGAACTATGGTTCACAGGGAAAATCCTTGCTGATGAGAGACACTTAACAACGAAAGATCACCAGAGAGGATTCTCAATTGCTGAAACATTGAAAGAGAGTGATGCTGTTATGATCTTGTTTTTCAGGTGAGTGTCACTTGTGCTTAATACTTACATGAAGGTGTTCATTTCAGTTTTGCATGAGATACAATTTGTTATTGGTTGATCTGAGGGGAAGGAATACAAATGACGCAACTTATCCAGTTTTTTTCTGATGTTATCGCATGTTCCATCACATTGGATTAGTTTTACACAGGCTACCCACCAGAACGTATCAAAAATACAAGATAAGGGTTGACTGGTCTGTAGAATTAAGACAGAAAGAGACCAACTGAGAAGAAAATTCTCTTTCTTAAGTGAAGGCAAAATGTGCTAAAAAAAGATCACTTGTATGGATGTTTTTAAGGCTTAAAATGAAGAAAAAGCTTCAGCTTCACCCCCTGACCCCCACCAGGGGCGTTGCCCCCTGGACCCTCACTGGGGGCCTTCGGTGGCCCCCAGATCCCCGTTTTTCAGACCAACACACAATTCCTCAATCTCATGCCTGTTGTTTTAAGGAAAGTTGAAAATGTGTCAAGCGATGTCCTCTGTAGTTTGTCACTGATTTGATGTATGTTGAAGGTGTGGGCTATTTTTTTTTTTATGATCTCTTTGATTCTGTCATCTTTCACAATCTGAAATTTTTCAGTGGCCAGCATTAGACTTGGTATTCTTCAAGGTTTTAAGGTCTTGTACTTTTGTGGAACCTTGTGTAGAAGGTGTGCCTCTTGTTTTCAGTACCTTCTGGAGGATGGGTCTGAGACGTATGCTTATCCCAGCCATACTGACATAAGCCTGTTAGACAACACAGGTCAGGCCAGGGTCCGATTCAGGCTCTGGCTCTTTTATTTGAGGATAGAGAGGTCACATTTTTCAGGCATTGTTATTAAGATTATTTGTATTGTGCTTTGTCCTCAGAGATCAAGCTCTATGCATGCTCTTATTTACATATGGGACTGCCTACCTGGATAGAGCCAACTGAAAAACTGCCTGCTGGTGCTGCATTTAGTTGTTTCATGTGTCATTATAAGTCGCTTTTTTTTTTTTTTTTCGCCTTCATTCTTTTGATATTTCATGGAGGATGCTGCATTTTGTTGTTTCCCATGTCATTCAGATAGTATCGGTCACTTTTTTTTTCCCACCTTCTGGTGTTTCACGGAGGGTGCATGCTGTGTGTGCCATGTCGCTTTCGCGTCAAGTGAATGAGAAGTTGGTTTGAATTACTTAAGTGGCTTAAAGAGACGGTCGTTTCAGCAAAAGAAGAAAGAAGAAGAAGAGAAGAAGGCTAAAGATGAAAAGAGGAAAAGGAAAAAGAAAAGAAAGATCCAGCTCAGAAAAAGGAAGTGAGTATAGAACTGTTTGTGCATTTGCATGGTTTGTAGGAGTCCTTGATATTGCAGACCTGTGTGTACCCATATTATTTTCAGAACAATCTGCATCACACAGAAATACAATAATACAAAGTAAAATAAGATGAAGAACTGGTCAAAGTATGGAGAAAAGATTGTTTTATGAAAAACTTTAATCAGCACCTTGTTGGCCTGTGATTCAAAACTTGTTTAGGTCAGTTTATCACCCAAAACAGTTGCACACATTTATTGTCCATTTGTGCTACTATTTTGGTTTGACAAGGCGATTCAGAAGAACTTGACAGTCTGGTTTGTTGGAGTGTAAACTGCTGACACTTTGGGAATTCACAAAAACAAATATTTTCTAAATTTTGTACTATTCCAGTATTTTCGCCTCCTTTACCCAAGTTAATCTTTGGTCAGCAGTTTCAAAAACGAATTGATGCAGCTTCATCGCAAACTTTGGAAAGTCAGTAGACCACAAAATCAGCTTTTCAGCTGTGTCAAGTCCACTTCATTGATGTCAGGTTAGGATTGTTTTTGAACAAAATAAATTTGTTTTAGGTACGGTCATGATAAAATTCATCTGTGTCTTTTTTTTCTAATCTGTTTCTCTTCTCCCCATCCCCCCATCATCCTCCTTTCTTCAGCAGCATTCTCTATTGCCATGTAGGTTTTGACCAATTTTTGAAGTAAAAATTAAAGTGTTGCTTTTGTAATCATAATCAAATGATGAAAATAATAATATGATGATGATGAAGATGATAATAACAGGGGGGGGGGGGGGGGGGAGTGAAAAGACCACACACTAATCTGTGACTCAATGGGGTATGGGGAAAATAAAATCTAGGTAAGAAATACATTGAAATTTTGAAAAACAAAGTTTCATGACCCCCCCCCCCCCCCCCCAGCTTCTCTTCTCTCTCTTAGTCTCTCTCTCTCTCTCTCTCTCTCTCTCTCTCTCTTCTCTCTCTCTCTCTCTCACAAACACACACACACACACACACACACACACACACACACACACACACACACACACACACAGAAACACACAAGCACACATGCATGCTTGCACGCACACACTTTAAACACTTATTTTTGTTTCTAAATTACTAAGACCTTTACTATGAATACTGAACAGTTATAGAAAGGGTAAACAGTTTTCAATCAAATTGCTGTCTTTTTTGGGGGGGGGGCTCAGATGCTTCAGTGTCTACTGAAACTAATGATACTTTTTCATAAACAACATTTAATTGTGATGATGTCAGCACAAGAAGGAAAAGTTTTGTTTAGATGGGCTAGTATGGCAATGATGTCATATCAGGTCTTGAGTAAAATGAAAATGCAGGGGAAATTCTTGGATGGAAATCTGTAGAACATAAAATGCAGATTCTGCCTGTGTACATTAGGATTGTTTTGGAAAGTGAATGTCGTTCAAAGTCAGCAGACAGGAGCCACACCTAAACACTAGAAATTGATTTTTTTTTTTTCTGTAGCAGTTTTTGTAATTGTGAAAAACAACTGTCGGTTTTCAAGGAAAAGACAGGCTCATTTATAATTAAAATTGACTTTAAAATAAGATTTAAGAATAGAAAAAGAAAATCCTAGTTGATTTAAAAAAAAAAAATGCTTCATGCTAACTTTTAGCACTGAGTTTTAATTGAAAATGAAATATCAACATGTAGGCAATTATCTGCTCACACATGTACACAAATACTATTTTAGTAATTTGGCATGCAGCTGCTGAACAGTTACGAGAAGAGGTGCAGGAAGTTTTCGTTCAAAAATAGTGGTTGACAGAGTCAAGTATTGTATCTTGGATAACTTTTTGATGAAAAAAAGTTTATGTGGATGGGGGTGAATCAACACATTAATTGAGAAAAGATGATTCAGGCACTCCACGCTTTATCTATTGTGTTTTCTGCTGATATCACTTGAGAAACTTAGTCTGTGTATGTGTGTAAATAGATTAAAACTTGATCTTCAACACTGGTGGACTTGCGTTGATTCTTTTGAGCAGGAGGAGGAGCAAGAAAGGAAGAAAAAGAAGGAGCGACAGTTGCTGGAGAAGCGCTATGCCTTGCCCGACTCCCCTGCCATTGTCGTTCATCCAAGCGCCACAGCCAAGTCAGGCAAATTTGACTGTTCCATCATGACCCTCTCTGTCCTGCTGGACTATCGCCCAGAGGATAACAAAGAACATTCTTTTGAGGTCAGTTCCCATACGACGTACTTGATTTGAATACGTGGGAAGAATTGTAAGAAAGCTGTAGCCAACCCAGATGAGCAAAGATGACATTTACAAGAATATTTTGGAAGATTTTTTTGTTTCTTTTGAGAGGAAATAAAGAAGTGGTGTGTGGTAGATGGAGCTGAGGGAAATGGCACTGGCTCTGGAAGAATTACAGGCATGGAATAATCTTTGGTTCTGATATAGGCGATATCTTCATTATCTTGTGTGGATTCAGAACTGATTTTAGAACTTGAACCAGTTATCAGTGCTTTGTAAAGTGGTCATCTGGCTGTTGAATTTTTCTGCCTTGTTAGTTTCCCTTCTTTCCCCAAAAAAGCTGCCTTGCAGTTTGAATTTTTTTTTTCTTCATTATTTTGGAAAGTTGATGTTTATTTCATGCAAATTTTGTTCTCTTGCTGCTGCCCTGTTGCTTATGAATAACGATTTGTTTGAAACGGTGCAATTTTTATTTTCTCAAATTGTTTAAAGAGACATAGAGTAAGATATATATTCTGTGCATATTTGATGGATTGTTCTGCAAGCACTTTGAACCTTTTAACTATGAAAATGATTTCACTTCACATTCCTGCAACTTTTAAATCAATTTCTTGGAGCATTCAGTGAACTGACCTGAATTTCGAAATTCTTCGACTAAGAAAATGAAAAACAAACACTAAATTACTGCAAGTCTAGATCACACACGTTTTGTATAGACGTTTAGTAGTTAATTAACTGTGTTGTGAATCTGTTTGTTTCTGTGTTGTTGAAGTTTATAGCTGACCATTGTGGTCACTTACATTCATTCCAAAAATCTGGAATCCATCTGTAACCTTCATACTAACTTTTCATGTTTGATCATCTACTGCCTCTTAATATTTGAAGCAGCGTAGACATTTTGGGGCGCTAAATTGCCTGTTTTTGTTGTGAAGGGAGAGTCATCTGTCACTGTATCATGTGGAATGAGAGAACAGAATATTCAACAACACAAAAAAAACTTGAAGAGTCTGATTAAAGCGCCTTCCATGTGCAGTCACTTTTGCAAAAGTCATTTTCTCTGAAGGATGTGTCTTGATGCTCAGAAGTTTCCAAAATAAGCTGCATGGGAACAAAACGCAAAGTTGCCTTCTTCAGATGGAATGGGACATAAATGGGGAGTTTGTATTATACTCCCTGTTCAGCTAGTATATTTAGCATGTCAGACCATAGCATTCAATGGCAGTTTAGTTAGCTCTGCAAGGCCAAATTTTTTTGTGGCTGATGCAGTGATAAGACAGTCACATGATGCCCAGCCTACTTCTGCCATAGGAAGAAAGCGGGTATCGGCTTCCTGTTCCTCATTCATTGAGGCATGTGCGCAAGGTAACCCAGGGAATCATAGCACTAGAGGGGAAGGTAGGGCAGGCATTAGAGCCTGACATGGTAAGTATACTAACCAAACAGGGAGTATAATACAAAAACTCCCCATTTTGGCGCCATATACTATACCATGTCAGACCATGGCAGAATATAAAGAATTGGAGGAGGGCCGAGTGCACTAATGGTTCTTGGGGTTAGAGGGCGGAACAGATATAGCTGCATTAGCCTCCACAAAAGAAATCTCTTAGAAACATCAGCCCTGGTCATTTGGATATCTCAAATAAAAATTTATGAAGGGATTTCCTGAACGCCGGTAGGCTGTCTCCAGGAGGTGGCGCAAGGGGACAGAGCACTGGAATGCTGTGGAAGTGGCCAGCGCCTGACCTCATGGGCCTGGGGGGAGATAAACAGGAGATCTTGTATGCCTGGGTGTAGGCAGGTCTGACTGTCTTGGAAAGCCACCTAGAGATGGTGCCAGCAGAGATGTCCTTTTGAATATTGGGGTTGATGGAAATGAAGAGACGTCTCTTGGAGGAGCGCCTGGGGCGCGAGCGTTCCCAGTAGTATCTCAGACCCCTAGAAGGCACAGGTCCATGTCCCCCCTGCTTTCTCCTTTCCCAAGATATCCACAAGTGAGCAGATGACGAGGGAGGGAGGGGCTGTGCCCAGTTCCCGATTCTTAGCTAAGATTCGGGGAGAAACTTGAGAGAGAGACAGAACCGTCCTGTGGAAGGCAATATCTTTGGGGTCCCTGCTGAGGGCATGAATTTCGCTGTGCCTCCTGGCCAAGGGAGGGTGAGGAGAATGGGGTCTTGAGAGAAAGAAGGTCAAAGAGAAGGGTGGCGATAGGCTTGAAAGAGGTCCCAAAGGGGGATGCACCTAGGGGACTGAGACTCACATAGAGCCACCCCCTAGAAATCTCTCTGAGAAGGAAGTCATTCTCAAAAGAGGGTCCGCCGAGCTGGCAAATAGTGGTACGGATGGCTGACCTATAGCCCCGAGGGAGTCTGCCAGGATGTTGCGGGTCACTGCTATGTGTTTTGCATGGAGGGTGATCCCTGCACGTGGCACCAGCGGAGGAGAGCCCTCTTGACATAACAAGCCACCGAAGTGTTGTTCCTGAAGGAGAACAAGTCGGTGAGAGACCTGGGGTTGGAAGCGGAGGAGGGCAAGCCTGACCGCCTCCAATTCCAGGACGTTGATGTGCAGTCTGTGCGTCCCACGCTCCCCGAGGCATGAAAGTTCTCCAAATGGGCGCCCCAGCCGGAGTTGGAGGCGTCTGTGTAGAATTCCATGGGGTTGGGTTGGGAGGGAGATGGGAACCCCGGGAGCGGTCGGAGGTCTGAGACCATCGACGATGGAACTCCCTTTGGAGTTGGCGCTTGGGGACCCGGCCTAGGGGAATGAGGGATGAGAGGGACTCCATCATTCCCAGGAGGGAGGTAAGGGTACCGGCAGGGGTGTGGGTGGATAGGCGGAGGCGGGAGATGAGGTCCACAAATGCAGGTGGACCTTTCTGGGTCGGGGAGACATCATGGAGAGTGTGTCGAATCTCATACCCAGAAAGGAGAATTGTTGACTGGGGTTGAGTTTGCACTGTTGGGGTTGGTGACAAACCCTTGCATGGAACAGAGGCGCAGAAGATGGTTAGTGTAGGATTGACACCGGGCCTGGGAGGGAGCTAGGACGAACCAGTCGTCCAGGTACACCAGGAGGCGAAAGTCATCCTGTCTGGCCAGGGAGGCCATCTCCCTGACCACCTTCGTGAAGAGGAAGGGTGCCAGGGAGAGACCGAAGGGGAGTGCCTTGAACTGGAACACCCGAACCCTGCCAGACGAGCTGTAGGTATCGTCTGTGGGATGGGTGTATAAGAATCTGAAAGTAAGCGTCCTTCAGATCTATCGAGGTTGCCCAATCCTGCTGGTGGGTGGAGTCTCTGATGTGAGTTGGAGTGTCCATCTTGAACTTGGTGGCTCTGAGGAACTTGTTGAGGCTCTTTTAAAAGTGTGCCAACCACCGTATTCCTTGCTGAAACCCGGGCCTGAACCAGGGACCTTTAGATCTTCAGTCTAAAGCTCTCCCAATGGAGCTATTTCGGCTGGCTGGTGGAGGGAGGGGAGGCGAGTCCTCCAGTCCACCTCCGGGTCACCTGTTCCTGCTGGCCGAAACGAAAATTCTGCTGGGGAAATTTCGTCTTCGGTTGAGAGGTTTTTTTTTGAGCACTTGGCAGGCTGTGCGGTGCGGGATGAGGCCTGCTTGGGATAGGGTTGGAGTCTGTTACAGGGAGTGGAGGAAAGAAAGGAGGGTCTTGGGAGGGGTGAGGCTGGCGAGGAGGGGCCTGGCCACATATGAGGCTGCCTGCTTACGCTCTTAAACTGAGTGGGCGATGAAGGCAGCCAAATAGTCGCTGAAGAGCGACTGCTCCTGACCCGGAATGCACCGCAAGGCCACCTTAAGCGGCGGGGTGAGATTAGCCTGTGACAGTAGGCATCTCTGCAGGCCAGTAGGCAATTGTAGTGGCTCCTGGCTGCGCTGTCCACTGCAGCCGAAAGGTGATGCGAGATCCTGTTGACTAGGAGTCACATCAAGGGGTCGCTGAACAAGCGAGATTCAGTCTCAGAGTGTGTCTCAGAAACCTGAACATCTGAGGACACAGAGACTGAGTCGTCCTCTTTAGGCAAGATCTCCTCCACCTGCTGCAAGAGCATGTCGAAAGACATGTCCAGCAGTGGTGTGTTGTATCACCGATCTGGCTATGTGGTCCCACTCCACCAGGTTCTTGATACAGATCATGGTGGAACTGGGAGGGGGCCAGATGAGAGAGCAACCAGCAGTCGGCCGGGGAAATGGCAATTTCCCTGGTGACCAGATGTCCTAGGAGAACAGGGAGGAGATGTGGGCCCTGAGGAACATGCCTACAGGGCCGATTCGGGGCCGAAAGGGATTTATTCCCTGGAGGAGGGACGACCTGCGCACCCCTGGATAGGGTGTGCCGAACACTCCCAAATGGATGTAAGAGTCTCTGAGGGGTGACAAGTCTTGGGCGAGCCGCTTGGCTGGTGTGGTGGCGCAGTGTTTGGACACCGAAAAGAACTTGTCCAAGAGTGGGGCCTCCCTTCCGACAAGATCCGGGCGCCACTGCTCAACCGTGGACAAGTTGCATGATGAGGAGAAGGAGTCCTCTACCTCATCCTCAGAATCGGGAACGTCGGGTTCCTGAAGAGGTTTCGACGAACCTTCTCGAGGAGGCAAACGGTAGGGGTGCGTCAGGGTCCCACCCTAGCTTGGTAGCAGGAGGACGCGAGGGCGGGACCCTGGTGGCTCTATGATTATGATCGGCGGCCGGACTATAAGGGGGGGGGGGGGGGGGGGTTCGTCCTGCCAATTGGACAGTGCCTGAGAGGGAGGAAGACTGAGGTTGAACCAGCGCGAGGAGGCTGGATGCGACATGCGACCATGGAGCTGGTTTTGTTGGTCTGTTCAAAGCCACTGGTTCCTCTGAGGGGCATAGAGCCACAGGTCCCCATGGAGGGAATTGGACTGTGTGGCGGCTCTTGGGCAGAATTTCCGTGGGGGCCAGGGTAACCTGAGACACCGGGGGGGGAGGGAGGGAGGGCCCCCTGGAGAGTGCACTGCTGCACTGCTATACCTCCTTGGTGGGATCCGTAGGGGCCCCCTGTGTATTAGGGGGAGCAGTGGAGGGCATGGCAACCAAGCCGCCTATCTTCCTGTATGCGGATTGGAGTGGCTGCAGTAATGTGGTCACCACCTGGTCTGGATCGGGCAGGTTACCCGTGTCCTCACCCCGGAGGAACGGGACCATGGACGTTGTCCAAGTACGGAGCGGAGTAAGCCTGCTCCCCAACATCCTGTACCCCTAGGGGGGGGAAAAAAACCAACACAAATGTCAACAATTTGACGGGGTGAGTCGATTGCCGGGGTCTGAGCGGCACAGGTCCGGGCATGGCAGGTACCTGCGGCTGTGACCCGGAGTTATGGCCAGTTTGATCCCAGGGACTGGGCATAAGTCTGCCACCGGAGTAAAGACGCTCCTCGTGCACCAGTGGTGGCTGCACTTTTGCATGGGTGGGGGAGAGCATCATGAGCCTGCGTGATTTTAGCGGGGGGGAGCTAATGGTACCAGTCTCATAAAGGTGAGTGAAGGGTGGTGATTCCGTAGGCATCCCGTCACTCAGCTGGTCCGCGCCTCGGCAAAATTCCCCAGGGACCAAAGGTCATGTGATGCAGCATGATAGGGAGAGTTGTGTGTCTCACCGTGTGTTGGAAGGGAAGAAGGCAAGCCAGCCGTAGTGGGTTGAGAAGGCGAATTCAGGTACAAATTCTGAAAGCGGGCTTTCCCTTTTAGGGAGCCTTGCCTTTGGACTTACGGGGGGGAAAATTGAAGGAAAAGCATTTCGAAATGGTGGCAGCTGGCCTTTTGCCCTTCAGACGCAGTGATCGTGTGTCTGCCGCTTGGTTAGAGGAGGTATCAAAAAATGATGGTCGCGTGTCCCCTCCTCGGAACTTCCCTTTACAATGGCCCTACGTTTTTCTGTAGAAAGAACAGTTTGCTCTGAGGAATCAGCACGCGGGTCCTCAGGGGCAAAGAGTGACTTCTGGAAAGCGATGTTGCTCAACCTGTCGGTGCCCTTCACCATCTTGGGCTATGGTGGCAGAGCAAACATGGTGCACACGACCACAAAGTGGAGACCAGTTGGTAGATAGAGAGATCATAAAGTAAGCTCGATCAACCTTGTAATAATGATAAATAAAGTTGGTAGATCGAGAGATCATAAAGAAAACTCAATCGACCTAGTAATAATGAAAAATAAAGGTACTAATACGGGAGACACGACTACGAAGTGGAGACAAGTTGGTAGACCGAGAGATCGTAAAGAAAACTCGATCAACCTTGTAATAATGATAAATAAAGTTGGTAGATCGAGAGATTGTAAAGAAACTCGATTGACCTTGTAATTATGGAAATAAAGGTACTAATGAATGTGCAAGGGAAACCTCCGTACCACAAACCAGGTTCGACCGAACGTGGACGACCACGCGGTGAGGCAAGATGGTGGAAAGGTAGACCGGCATGGAGTAAATAAAGATGGCGGATCGAGTGACCGGCAAGAATACGATCACCATAAGCGACAAGCAATGGAGCTCAAGAGTAAAATAAACTAACGCGCAGTGAGCAAAAACCTGTCCTTGTTAGGAAGGAGGCCGAAGATGAATGAGGAACAGGAAGCGGATATGGGCTTTCTTCCTATAGCGGAAGTAGGGTGGGTGTCACATGACTGTCTTATCACTGCATTAGCCACAAAAAATTCAGCCTTTCAGAGCAAACTACTGCTGTTGAATGCTGTGGTCTGACATAGTATAGTATATGACACCAAACAGCTGTTAACTGTAATAGCAATCAACCAGTATTGGGCAGGACGGTGGCTGGAAGGTCATGTGATTTGAATCTTTTGTGCAGGTTTCCTTGTTTGCCGAGTTGTTCAATGAGATGCTAATGCGGGACTTTGGCTTCACCATCTACAAAGCACTTGCAGCAGCACCTCCTAAGGCGGAAGAAGAGAAGAAGAAAAAGGACAGTAAAGAGAAAGATTCCAAGGACAAAGATAAGGACAAGAAGTCTGAGGTATGGAGAGAAGATTGCTTGGTGACACTTTGTCAATGACACTGCAGGTGAAAGCATGGATGAAACCACACGTCTGGAAATGCCGGAAACCAGAATTTGACCTCGCTGTTTGTCCGGAGATAGTGAAATCATGAAATGTCTGGGGTGATTCTTTTTTTTTTTCAGAAATGTTTTGGTAAAATTGCGTTCTGATTACTCAGTCCCATCAAGGTTTTTCTTTTCCAGACTAACTGATCATTCCTTTGTTACTTGGTGAGAGAATGTGTAAATGCTGCTTCAGCCAATAGTCACAGTATTGTTCGTTGAGCCTAATGAAGATGTGTCTGTGATCAGTGCCAGTGTTCAGAGCAAGTTTTGTTTTCAAATGCCACCACATAGCAGAAGCTTCATCTGGGTAGTAACCGCCTTGTATTACATTAATTAAGGGTGAAATAGGTTCTTTCTGACACAAATACCTTTAAACCTGATTCATGAGCATACTTTGGCACAGACTCATGTTCTCTCACAGATTTTTCAATGTTTCTGGGTATCTTGTCAAAAAGTGAATGGGTAAACATGTCTGTAGTTATAAGCTTGCACAAAAAAAAGAAAAAAAGTGTTAAAGTATATAATCATTGCCCTTTTATCTTGTCAGTTAATGCGAACTGAAGGCCACTTTAAATGGGGAGTTTGTGATTTCTGGTTCTTTATTGTGTGACAAGCACCAGTTGGTTAATTCATAGGGTAAAATTAACAAATATTCAGTCCATATTTTATTACAATATTCTGTTTATATGACAGATTTCAGCTTGATTTATTTCGGCAAAGCAATCATGCTCACTGATCCTACAACTCTTATTTTTCACACCTGATCTGTGGTAATCAGGATGTTGGTATATCCTTAAGCTTGTCATTGTAGTGTATTATTGATACACTTATATATAAGGTTATATGGACTGTTTCATAAATAGTTTTTGAAAATCTAGACATTGCACATGACTGTTTTTGCCTCCATTAGAAATTAACTCATGCCCAGAAATTTAATCATCTTCATTTTCTTGCTGAATTTTTTTAAAATGTGTCTGGACTCATCAAAAACTACACGTGGGGTATTCAAGGTTAAAATCCAAGAACCAGTTTATAGCTTCAGAGTTTAAATCTGACTCACCTCACATACCTGTTGCACCAAATAACCTCCCCCTCCCCACCCCCCCCCCCCCCCATTTGCCATTACACCCCTTCCCTCTTAGACACAGGGTTGCAGCTTGAACTTTCTGCTAAACTAAACAAAACCACACAAGTTTTTGGTTGAAATGAAAAAAAGTCTAGTTTCCATACAAGTTAGTTCACTGGTCACCACAAACTATGTCTTAAGTTCAAAGTGCAAGTTTTGGAAAAGGTAAATACAAATTATAGTTGATAGAAATATTGCTGCCCTTGGGTCTTGAATTAAGTGAACTCCACTGCATACAGGTCAGTAGCTTTAATGTCAGTTTTAATGGTGGTCTTGTGGATAACATGGTAAACAGGAGCGAAAGTTTCTCCAGACGCCCAGATTATACCTATTAAAGGTTAAGAAATCCTTCAGCTTTGGGGGCTGTGCTCCCTGACCCCCACAAGGAGCTCTGCCCCTTGTCCCTGCCAGGGGTCTCAGGTTGCTCCCTGGACCCTCAGCCTTCCTGCTTTTCATTTTTTCTTGGTTTTACCCATGTGAAAGAAAGTTTGGCAAGGGACAGTCCTGTTAGAGAAAAAAAATGTCTGAACCCTGTTCTGTATTGGTAAATATGTTAGGGAAAGTCATGCTTGTAATTAAAATAGAAGACAGTTCATGTACAGAATTCTTTTTTGTTTTGTTTTGTATTAATTGAAATTTGCGTCAAAAATGAGTATGCAAGTTTTATTGAATACGTTTTTGTGTGTGTATATGTTGTGGAATTTTAAGTATAGGGACATTTCAAGCTCAAGCTGCACTCAAGTAAATGTATGTTAGAAAGTGAGAGATAAACTTGAAAAATGTTTTAGAGTTTCTTTTTTTTTTTTTTTTTTTTGTGTGTGTGTGTGTGTGTGTGTCGCGTGTGCATGAGCGCACAAAGAGAACAAATTGACATCCATTAGATCTGTTTGCAGGAACCACCAGCCAAGAAGAAGAAAGGTGATGATACAAAAAAGGTATACACACACACACACACAGCACACACACACACACACAGGTACAAGACACGTGTACACACACACACACACACACAAGCGCGCGCGCACACACACACACACACACACACACACACACACGCAAACACACACTGGCACTCACAGAATCTTTCCAGTGTTTCTAGAACTTAAAACTTCCCCCAAGAATACTCTAGCAACAAAGATACTAAATATCCCACCCACAGATAATTAAAAGGACAAAAATAAAGCTCAGTCATGAAAACATGACATGGTGCCTACAGCTTTCTTCTGGTTTATCTTGCAAAGTCTACTGCGATTGCTTGATCAGTGTCATCTAATACAGAAGTGAAGACAGTTTGAACAATACAGTTTACTGTTTCTTTTCTGTGTGTTTGAATCATCGAACAAATGGTCTTCAACAGTTTCAGTTTTATCATAGATGTGTTGTGGGAAGTTTATAAGTCAGGAGAGTAAAAGTACAATCAAGGCTAAAAATGAAGAGAATAAACTTGATGAATGTGTAATAGTTTTACGCATGCTTGCAGTCTTTGATTTAGATGACTAAATGTTAAAAAGAAAATAAGAAAAGGAAAAGGAAAGCCATACATAAGGTTAAAAAAATACTTGTTGCAGGATGATGATGATGGGGATGGTGATCATGAAATGGAGGAGGAAGAAGACAAAGATGTGAGTGTTCATTGGCACGCTGCTTTTTGTTGTACTAACCTGTCAAAATAAACTCTGCTTGGTGTGGAACAGCTTTATGTTATCAGGATATTCTCTTATCAGGATATACCCCCAAAGTATGAAATTGGGAGACTGTGATGCTAACTTCACTACAGTCCCTAGAGGCCAGCCAGAGGGATCGTCCTTAATGAATTAACAAAATTGCTCCATAGTAGAATTAACTTATTTTTCTCCTTTTCCTTGGTGGAGGAGCATGCCTCTTTCATCTGAAGTTTTTGTGAAACTTCATTATGGGTCAAAATGGATTACCTTAAATGCCCGTTTAAGTTTTCTTTCTTGCTGTGGGGGAAGCTTCTTTCTTTGGCTTCTGAGGAGGGAATTCCAGCCAATAATTCTGAAAATTACAGTCTATTGTTCCCTTGTTGCTACAGTCAACCGCTTTGTGGTTTGGCTAGGGCTTTTTCCTAGCCAGCTTCGAAACCTGCTGCTTCAATGGCCTCTCATGTTTGGTCTTCTTTGTGCAAGTGGTGCTCTTTTGACAATACGCATCAGGAGCTCATGTTTGGTCTTCTTTGTGCAAGTGGTGCTCTTTTGACAATACGCATCAGAATTGCATCTCCTGTGTTGGATGTTCTCTGTTTTAGACATGCAGCTCATGCAGTGATGGGCAGATGCAACATGGTGTTTGGTTTTCAAGTTCTGTCTTTGCATTGATTTCAATGAGGGTCCGCCAGTTTGGGGCTGAGTTGGTTGCCTCTCCCAGTCAAACCTACTCGGTCATAATACTGAGGCCAGTGGACAGGCCAGCTCTTCCCTGCTGCCCCCAACTTGTTCCACGCTCTTGAGCCCTCATCACCTTGTAATGGATGAGGAGTGGCTGGGGAATGATAACATGGTGGGTCCCTTGAGAACATACGCCTCCTGTTCCTTATATTTGGATTGCTGCCAGAGAAGGGGTCTCTGAGGCAAATGGCAATGAATCCTGGCTGAGAGGATTAGACATCCATTACCATCTGAATGAAGGTGTGTATGGTGAGAGTGAGAGTGATGAGGAAGAGTAGTTTGATGACGATGATGATGATTTTTTTCTTTCTTTTTTTTTTTTTTTAGTTGTCCATTATTGCTTTAATTGTTTATGTATATGGAATTTGTAATGGGCAGCATGCTCTGTTCAACAGACAAGTGTGCACATAAAAATGTTCATTATTATTATGATGATGATGATGATGTTCTTGTGTCAAATTTAGGGTTTTCTTGTGCTAAAACCACTATTAGCAATGCTTAGTGAATCAGGACACTCTCCACACTTCATGTTTTGACCCTTCTCCTCCTTCCTTGAAGAGGTTTGTGAAGTCTTTTTTTTTTCTTCTTTTGAAGTCTCCATTTCTGTTCATGCTCCTTGGTCATTCAAAAGTGCCGCAGTTTCTGTTGTGGGAGGGATAGTGGTTACCTAGGCGTCAACACATCCACATTGATTTTGGTCACTGCTTCCTACCCTGTTAGTATTTGCCTCTTTTGTCTGTATTTATGTCGTGGTACTTTGTTCAAGTTGCTTTTGATATTGTTTGATTCATTTACAATAGGTTTTTCTTGTGTTTTGGGTGGTTGAGTTTTTATTAGTTGGCGTCATCAGTGCTCACTTTATGTGTCTTCTTGTTTTTCTGATCCTGCTGTTTTTTCCTCATTTTTGCTTGCTTATTGCCTATTTGAGCCTTTGAAGGAGAGTGGGGACTTTGCATTTCACCTCTAGACGATTGAAGGAGACCAAAAGGCCTCTTGAGTTTCTTGGGCCGAGCTGTTGGTTGGGGAACTGTACAGAGACATTCTATGTGAATAATTTGGAAAAAGAACAAGTCTTTCTCTTCTCAGGTGAGCGTGTTCCCACCATCCTTTTTGATATTCAGGTGTTTGCTTGGACAAGTGAGTATGAGAAAAACAAATTTTACAAGTGAAAGTAGTTTTAGCTTGTACAGTGGTGCAAATGATTTGATACAAACATACCTGTCTCAATACTAGGATGCCCTTCCACCTCCCAGCTTAGTGGAGGGAAAGTGTGAAAACTAAAACTAGGACGCCCTTCCACCTCCCAGCTTAGTGGAGGGAAAATGCGAAAACTAATCTAGTTCTAATGTGGAGCAATGTTGTGAACTCATAAGGTGTGATCACTCAGGCTGGCCTGTCTAGGGATTTAAGTGTAGTTAGCTCTATGCTTTCTCAACTTTGTTTTTTTTTTTGGGGGGGGGGGGATTCTGATAATAACGCATTGTTCTGAGCCAAGCGGGAATAATGCATTTATTTGCAACCCATGGATAGTGGTGGTCCTAGAGGAGGGATTCCATCTACCCTGGGCCCACGAACACCCTCCTCTGATGAGTTCTTTCCCTCCCTCTCCCCAGCCATACCCCCCCTGCCCAAGCGGAGGCTCTTCGCCAGGAAGTCACTGAACTCCTCCAGAAGGGAGCCATCATGAAGATCCCCAATCCCAACGTGGGATTCTACTCCCACCTCTTTGTCATCCCCAAGCCATCAGGAGGGTGGCGGCGCATCCTCGACCTCTCCCCTCAGTAAGTTCCTCAGGGCCACCAAGTTCAAGATGGACACTCCGACTCACATCAGAGACTCCATCCACCATCAGGATTGGACTACCTCGGTAGATCTGAAGGATGCTTACTTTCAGATTCTCATACACCCATCTCACATACAATACCTACGGTTCGTCTGGCAGGATCGGGTGTTCCAGTTCAAGGTGCTCCCCTTCGGCCTCTCCCTGGCACCCTTCCTTTTCACGAAGGTGGTCAGGGAGATGGCCTCCCTGGCAAGACGGGAGGACATTTGCCTCCTGGTGTACTTCGATGACTGGCTTATCCTGGCTCCCTCCCAGGCCCAGTGTCAGTCCCACACCAACCTACTTCTGCGCCTTTTGTTTCAAGCTAGGGTTTGTCACCCAACCCTAACAGTGTGAACTCAACCCCAGTCAACAATTCTCCTTTCTGGGCATGAGATTTGACACACTCTCCATGATGTCTCCCCGACCACAGAGAAGTCCACCCGCATTTTGGACCACATCTCCCGCCTCCGCTGATCCACCCACACCCCTGCCAGAAACCTTACCTCCCTCCTAGGGATGATGGAGTCCCTCTCGTCCCTCATCCCCCTGGGCCGGGTCCCCAAGTGCCAACTCCAAAGGGAGTTCTATCGTTGATGGTCTCAGACCTCCGACCGCTGGGATCAGGCCATTCCTGTGGACCCTTGGTTCCAATGGGCCTCGGATGAGTGGCTCAACCCCCACCACCCTGACCCCGGGGTTCCCATCTCCCTCCCACCCAACCCCTGGAACTCTTACACAGACGCCTCCAACTTGTGCTGGGGCGCCCACTTGGAGAACCGTCATACCTTGGGAGTGTGGGGACTCAGAGACGGCTCATCTTCACATCATCGTCCAGGAATTGGAAGCGGGCAGGCTTGCCCTCCTCCGCTTCCAACCCCAGGTCTCTCATCGACTTGTTCTCCTGTTCACAGACAACACTTTGGTGGTGGTGGGGGGGGGGGGGTGGGGGCTCGCTCCCTCAGCCTCTCCCTCTGAACAGAGGCTCTCCTCCGCAGGTGCCACTTGCGGGGAATCACTCTCTGCGCAAGGCACATAGCGAGGTCCCACAACATCCTAGCAGACTCCCTCAGCCGGTCCAAGCCCTCCTCCACACGGAATGGACCCTCGGCAGGCTAACCCTCCTCTCGGTGTGGGAACATTGGTTCTGGCCCATGGTTAACCTCTTTGCCACCCAGTTCAACCACCGTCTTCCAGTATATGTCTCTCCTGTCCCTGACCCCCAAGCGTATGCAATCGATGTTCTCTCCCTTCCCTGGTCGGGTCTCATAGCATACGCCTTCCCTCCATTCCCGATCCTTCACAAGGTGATCAGGAAGGTGAGACTGGAAAGACCCAGGCTCATCCTCATCGCCCTGTGGTGGCCGACACAGTCCTGGTTCCCAGACCTCAAGTCTTTCTCCCATGTTCCCCCTCTCCACCTGGGCACATGTTTGGACATGCTCAGACAGCCTTGCTCGGGTCGCCCCCGCTCCAACCCCCAGATGCTCCGCCAGCACGCCTGGCTTCTGTGCCAGCCCAATTGCGAGCATCTGCCCCTCCCTCCCAATCGGACAGATCCCAGTCCGTCCTAGACTTACTCGCTGGGCAGGGGCCTCGCAAGACCTACAGGACTTAGCTACAGCCTCTTGCAGAGCCAGCACTAAGTCTGTCTATGATTACCGCTGGTGTGATGGGTCTCCTGGTGCTCAGACAACTCTGTTCCCCATGATCGTCCTTCCAATATCCAGTTAGGCAACTTCCTATCTCACCTATCCTCTTCCTTAAAGCTCTCTGCTAGCTCCATACGGGGCTACAGGTCAGCTGTCTGTACCACTATCCGCCAACTCGGCGGACCCTCTTTTGAGAATGACTTCCTTCTCAGAGAGATTTCTAGGGTTGTGGCCTTACGTGAGTCTTAGTCCACTAGGCGGATCTCCCTTTTGGACCTCTTCGTTGTCCTTGATGCTCTCAGAAAACCCCCTTTTGAGCTCATCGCCTCCATTCCCTTTGACCTTCTTTCTCTCAAGACCACCATTTCTTCTTGCCATGCCTCGGCCAGGGGACTATAGAGACATTGTCTTCCACAGGGACGGTTCTATCTCTCTCTCAAGTTTTCCCCGAAATCTTAGCTAAGAATCAAGAACTAGGCACAGCTTCTCCCTCCCTCGTCATCCGCTCACTCACGGAAATCTTGGGAAAAGGGGGAAGCGGGGGAGATATGGACCTGTGCCCTTCTAGGTGTCTGAGATACTACTAGGAATGCTCACAGAGGCGTCTCCTCATATCCATCAACCCCAGTCATCATAAGGACATCCTGCTGGCACTGTCTCTAGGTGGCTTTCCAAGATGGTCAGATCTGGTTACGCCCAGACATATAAGGATCTTCCCGTCTTATCTCCTCTGGGCCCATGAGGTCAGGGCGCTGGCCACTTCCGCAGCGTTCCAGTGCTCTGTCCCCTTGTGCCACCTCCTGGAGGCAGGCTACTGGCATTCGGAAAATCCCTTCATAAACTTTTATTTTAAGGGATATCCGCATGGCCAGGGCTGATGGTTCTAAAGGTATTTCTTTTGTTATGGCTAACGCAGCCATATCTATTCTGCCCCCTACCCCAAGAACCATAAGGGCATTCGGCGTCCTCCAATTCCTTTAAATTCTGCTATGGTCTGACATGGTGTAGCATATGATGTCAAAATGGGGAAGTTTGTATTATACTCCCTGTTTTGGCTAGTATACTTACCATGTCAGACTCTAAAGCCCGCCCTACCTTCCCCTCTAGCGCTGTGGTTCTTGGGGGTTACCTTGCGCATATGCCTCGCTGAATGAGGTACAGGAAGTTGGCACTGGCTTTTCTTCCCCTGGCGTAAGTAGGGTGGGCGTCACGTGATAGTCTTTCTACTGCATTAGCCACAAAAAATTCGGCCTTTCAGAGCTAACTAACTGCTGTTGAATGCTACGGTCTGACATGATAAGTATACTATCCAAACAGGGAGTATAATACAAAATCCCCATTTTGTTTGGGCATGGTAAGTATACTATCCAAACAGGGAGTATAATACAAAATCCCCATTTTGTATATTGTTAAAACTACTTTGAGCCGTAAATTCATTTTAAAAACTTTCATTGAAACATGTTCATAATCATGCACAGACTTCTACATGTGCATGCTCATGCGCTTACGCGCACACGCACACGCACTCCCACACGCACGCACACACACACACACACACACACACACACACACACACACACACACACACACACACACACACATATATATGTAATAAGTACAGATTTTTTAAAATTAAAACTGAAATCAAGGTGATTCAGCATTTATTTAGAACCATAATTATGCAAAATCTCAACTATGATTTTTGTGCATTGTTCAAATGTACTGTTTTGAAAGTCATAATGGATCATGGATGATACCATTGAAAACAAAATATTTTTATGGTATGATTGCAGGCAGACAGTGTGAAAGATGATGATGAGAAAGGTAAGTGGAATCGTTCTTTTTTTTGAAAGAAAACAGACATGCATAATGGAGTTAGATGCAACAACAAAGATAGTATTAAATGATGTTATTTGGGAAGCGATTTTTGAAACGGTATAAATTTGCGGAATGTAAATGATGGGACTGCAAGTCAGAAAGATGCGTTGTTCCTGCGCAAATTTTAAATGTTGAAATTATTATCTTCAAACTGTTGGAAGACTTATAATATCAGAATTTTACAGCCTGCCTGGTATTTTACAAATGGGGTGTGAGTGGGAGGCATTGTGTAGGTGTTCGAGTATGATGAATGTTTTAAGCAGGATAAGGATATGCGTGTGAGGATTATGAATGTTCAGAGGTACGATTGGTGCATGCGTGTGTTTATACGTCTGTGAGCGTTATACGTCCTTGGTGGTGGTATAGTATAGGTATTTGTGTGAGCATTATGTTTAGATTAGGCATGGGATTTTTTCGCCTTTCAGTGGAATTCTGCTTTCCATAAGTCAAATTTTGTTTCTGTTTGGCCATGGCCACTACCCCTTGAAAGAAAAAGTCAGAAAAGCATTTCTATTGAAATTGAAGTTGTGGAGTATGCTGCACTGAGACTACTTTCCTGTTGGCTTCTGAGATTAGACCTTCTTCCGAAGAGTCGTGTGAAAATTACATCTCTTTGTATAGTTCATGGTCCCGGCCTACAAATGGTAATAGAAACTTATGTGCTTAGGCACTATGTCATGAGGATAGACGATTCTTGAGCTTGAACCTATGTCTGTCCAAAACTGGACAGGGATTGTAATGGGTACTGTGTAATGCATGCATTTGGAATTCAGTACAACTGTCATGGCTTTGTTACAGTCATGAATGGGAACACTGTTCAAATGCCTCAGCTTGAGATCATGGCACAAGCAAAGCAGCTCAAATCTTGTGGATGAGCCTTACATTTATTTGATGATACTTTGATTAAGGGACTGATGATTTTCAGTATCCTGATCTTACTAAAAATACCTTTAGAACCATTAGCCCTGGCCATGCGGATATCCCTTAC
This sequence comes from Conus betulinus, assembly GCA_016801955.1. Taxonomy (NCBI): domain Eukaryota; kingdom Metazoa; phylum Mollusca; class Gastropoda; order Neogastropoda; family Conidae; genus Conus; species Conus betulinus. The sequence goes on from JADBJO010002243.1 coordinate 175,997, forward strand.
TAAAAATGGTGTCAGAATCATGATGAAGAATATGGATTAATTGCATGGTTAGAGGTATCAGCCTTTTAGGCTTCCTGTACTGACCTTTTTTTTCCAGTCAGCTCGGTGTTTTACATGAACAAGTAATGAATTGTGAAATAAAACATTAAAAGAAATATGAAATTGCAGACACAGAAAAAAAATTTTTTTCTTCAGTGTACCAGGTATTTAGGATTTCTGCTTGATGTGATAATAAAAAAAAGTTGTGGAGATATAATCATCAGTAAAATTATTAGGTTTAGATTTTTTTAAGTGAGCACTGTTTAAGATTATTAGCATTTAGTGTGCATTATTTTAGAAGTTTCTGTTCTTTTGTTGTTCATTGTTTTTCCATGTTTTACAAAATATATCTGTTTTAAAGAAAAGACAACAGTAAAAATGGAACCAACACGGCTATTGTCTAATTATAAAGGAGAGAAAATAGAATGGGAGAAAAAGAGGGAGAGAGAGGTTGGAAAGAGGCTTGGGGGAGGAGGATGAGAAGAAAGAGGAAGTGGTCCCCTTGGTCCATTAGATTGACATTTAACTGACTTTCCTCAATGGTGACTTTAACCTGCATGAGCAAGGAAAGGTACAAATGTAGACTCATAAAGAATTCTCTAAATATGTGTGTTTTTTACATTCATGGGCAATGTAAAATTCTGAACCTGACACCAGTGACAATATCAACAATCAAAAAGAAAGGATAAATGATAGAAGAAAAGTAAATAAATAGATAACTAATTAAAACATCTAAAACTAAGACTGACTTTTTGCTAGGAAATGCAATACTGGAAGGTATATCTCTCTCTCTCTCATTCCATTTGTATACTCAAAAGGGAGAGAACTTGTTTATGGGACTTGTGTATTTTGAATGTATTGTCATGTACAGTGAAAAAGTTCCATGCTCTTGTGAAGGCTTTTCATGAAACAAAAAGATATTTGATGAATGAAACTGATTTTCAACTGAAAATCTCAAATTTTTAATTGAGGCTGTTTTTTTTGCCTTTCAAATGCTGAATCATCACTTTCAGGGGGCAAGTTTCTACCCACCCTACCTACCTTCTCCCCAGCAGGGCCTTGCCCCTGTACCCCTTAAGAGGCCTGGCTGGTCATTTGACTCTGGCTTATTTCATCTTTTTTGGTTTTCAGTAATTTTATTCTTTGAAGTTTCCATTCCTTTTTTTTTAGTGAGTGGAATCCCATGTGGGTTAAAGGTAAGATAGATGTTTCAGTAATTTCACTCTTTGAAGTTGCTTAATTTTTCAAGGTGAGTGAAATCCCATGCCTGCTAGAGGTAGGATAGATGTTTGTGTTAACATTGCGTATGCTTAGAAGCAGAATGGAGTGTGTGAGCGTTATGAATGTTTAAATGTTGGGTGGTGGGCATTAGCATTATGAATGATAAGAAAAGGGATGTGTGTGTAGGGAAATTAGGAATGAGTACTGCAAATGCATAGAGGTACAGGATATGTTTGTGAGCATTATAACTTTCAGAGTTGGAGTAGTTGTGTGCGGCACTGAATGTTAAGAAGTTGGGTAGGAGTGTGTGAACATTGTGAATGTTTAGATGTAAGGTAAATGTTTCGAGGTAGGGCAAAGTATATATGTGAGCTTTATGATAGTTTAGAGGTGTATGTGTGTGTTGTTTTATACCATGTCAGACCATAGCAATCAACGGCAGTTAGTTAGCTCTGCCAGGCCGAATTTTTGTGGCTAGTGCAGTAATAAGACGGTCATATGACGCCCACCCTACTTCCGCCCTAGGAAGAACGCCGATGTCCGCTTCCTGTTCCTCATTCATCTTCGGCCTGCAGCCTAAGCAAGATAAGTTTTGTGCTCTGTGTCGCCTGTACTTCTGCTTTATGTAAAGATTGATTGTGTGTTGGCTTCTTTACTTGTTTAGTTGTGGCTTGCGCTAAAACCTGGGTACACTTGCCGTGTGAGGCTTACGGTTGGCGTGTTTTTAATTTAATTTCACGTTCGTCGTGATTGCTCTCACGACTTTGTTTTTATCAGTGCCATTTTCCCAAATTCGGTACTTACTTCCCGGTGTAGGAACGGTCCCCTCCTAGTGGGAATGCATCCACTGCTCATCCATTCCTTTCTACCGGTTTCTATTCAGTCTCCATGTGTTAGTTTTTTCACTCTTGCGCTCCTCCCGGTAAATTAACTTCGGCGATCTAACACTCGCCGGTCCTTCAGGCTGCCATCTTTCTCTCCTTGGCGGTCATCTTTTTCACCATCTTGCCTCACCTCGTGGCCATCCGCATACATCGTACCTGGGTTTAGTGGTATGCAAGTGTCCCCTGCACTGTTATTAGCACCTTATTCTTATTATCATTGTACTAGTACAGGTCGATTGAGTTTTTTCCCGATCTCTCGATCTAGAGTACGCATTATTAGTGTTACTAGTACAGGTCAGTTGAGTTTTCCATTCGATTTCTCGATCCCCTATTACTGTCGATCGAGTTTGTGACAATCTCTTGATCGAGTATTATCAGTGCTGTAATACAAGGTCGATCGAGTTTATTTACGATCTCTCGATCGACCTGACTTGTCTCCACTTTGTGGTCGTGTGCTCCGTGTTTGCTCTGCCACCGTAGCCCAGCATGGTGAAGGGCACCGATGAGTCGAGTCACTTCGCCGTTCAGAAGTCGCTCATTGCCCCAGAGGACCCGCATGCCGATTCCTTGGAGGAATCCGTTCTTGCTATGGAAGAACGTATGGCCAGTGTAGAGGGGGGTTCCGCGGAGGGGACGTGCAACCATCAGTTCGATACCTCCTCTACCCGACCGGTGGACACATGATCACTGCGTCCGAAGGCCAAAAGGCAAGCAGCCACCATTTCAAATTCCTTTCTTTTAATATTTCCAGGAAATCTAAAGGCAAGGCTCCCCTAAAAGGAAACTCCTCCGTTTTAAGAATTCTGATCCATATCTCCCCCCCCCCCTTTACCTGCCAGCTTGCCTTCTTTCCTTCCGACGCACGATGAGACCTGTTACTATCATGCTGAGTCACGCGACCCTCAGCCCCGGGGAATTTTGCTGAGGCGCGGACCAGCACGGGTGACGGGATGTGCCCAGAATCACTGCCTGTCACTCGCCTATATGAGCCTTATGCCATTAGCTTTTCCCCACTAATAGCACGCAGGCTCATGATGCTCTCCCCCACTGTGCACAAGTGCAGCCACCATTCCTGCACGAGGAGCGTCCGTATTTCGGTGGCAGACTTAGGGTCAGTCCCTGGGACCCCCCAAACTGGCCATAAATCCGGGTCTCAGCTGCAGGCACCGCTACACCCGGACCTGTGCCGCTCAGACCCCCCGGCAGTCGGTCGACCCACCCTGATTGACTGTTGATTTTCCCCTAGGGGTACAGGACATTTGGGGGCGGACTTCTTCCACGCCCCACTTGGGCAACGTACGCAGTCCCGTTCCTCTCCGGGGGGAGGATCGACCAGTGGGACCACGGGTAACCTGCGCGATCCCACCCAGGGGGTGGCCATGTCACGCAGCCATTCCAATCCGCGCACATGCGGGTAAGGGGCTCGGTTGCTGGTCCTCCACCGCTCCTCCTGTTATATAGGGGGCCTCCATGGATCCCACAGGGAGGTGTATGAGGCAGTGCACTCTCCGGGGCGGGTACGACAGGCCATGCTCTCTCTCTACCCCCCCCCCCCCCCCCCCCCTGGTGTCTCAGGTTACCTGGCCCCAGTGGAAATCCTGCCTCAGGGCTGCCACATCCTGCCTTCCTCCTTGGTGACCCGGTGGCTCTATGCCCCCGAGAGGGACCAGTGGCTCAGAACTGATCAGCAGGACCAGCTCCATGGTGTATGTGGCATCCAGCCTCCTCACGCTGGTTCGACCTTGGCCTCCCTCCCTCTTGGGCACTGTCCGATCGGCAGGATGGGCTTCCCCCCCATAGTCTGGCCACTGATCATGGAGCCATGAGGGACCCGCCCTCGCATCCCCCCCCTACCCAGCTAGGCGGGACCCTCAAGCACCCCTGCAGTTGCCTCCTGGAGAAGGTTCAGCCAACCCAGTTGTGAGCATCTGCCCCTACCTCCCAGACGGACAGACCCCAGTCCGTCCTAGACATACTAGCTGGGGCGGGGGGCCTCGCAAGACCTATGGAATTTAGCAACGGCCTTGCACAGAGCCAGCACTGAGTCCCCTCTATGATTACCAATGGGAGAGATGGGTCTCCTGGTGCTCAGACAACTCCTGTTCCCCATATTGCCTTTCCAATATCTAGATAGGCAACTTCCTATCTCACCTAATCTCTTCGCTTAAGCTGTCTGCTAGCTCCATCTGGGGCTACAGGTCAGCTATCTGCACTACTATTCGCCAACTTGGTGGACCCTCCTTTGAGAATGACTTCCTCCTCAGAGAGATCTCTAGGGGGTGGCTCTATGTGAGTCCCAGTCCCCTAGACACATCCCCCTTTGGGACCTTTTTATTGTTCTGGACACTCAGAAAAACCCCTTTCGAGCCTATCGCCACCCTTCCCTTTGACCTTCTTTCTCAGAAGACCACATTTTCTCCTCACCCTGGCTTCGGCCAGAAGGCGTAGCGAAATTCATGCCCTCAGCGGGGACCCCAGAGACATTGCCTTCCACAGGGATGGCTCTGTCTCTCTAAAGTTTCTTCCCGAATTCTTAACTAAGAATCAGGAACCGGGCACAGCCTCTCCATCCCCCGTCATCCACTTACTGGTGGATATCCTGGGAAGAGGGAAAGCTGGGGGGGAGATGGACCTGTGCCCTTCTCTAGTGTCTGAGATACTACTAGGAAAATGCTCGCGCCCTGGGCGGTCCTCCCAGAGACGTCTCTTCATTTCTATCAACCCCAATAATAATAAAGACATCTCAGCTGGCTGGCACTATCTCTAAGTGGCTTTCCAAGACGGTCAGAGGTCTGCCTACGCCCAGGCGTACAAGGATCTCCCCGTCTTATCTCCCTGGGTTCATGAGGTTAGAGTGCTGGCCACTTCCGCAGCGTTCCAACACACTGTCCCCTTGCGCCACCTCAGGAGGCAGCCTACTGGCGTTTGGAAAATCCCTTCATAAACTTTTATTTAAGGGATATCCACATGACCAGGGCTGATGGTTCTAAAGGGATCTCTTTTGTGGCAGCTAATGCAGCTATATCGGTTCCACACTGTAACCCCAAGAACCATTAACGGCACTTGGCCCTCCTCCGATTCCTTTAAATTCTGCTATGGTCTGACATGGTATAGTATATGATGCCAAAATGGGGAGTTTGTATTATACTTCCTGTTTGGCTAGTATACTTACCATGTCAAACTCTAATGCCCCCGCCCTACCTTCCCCTGTAGCGCCAAGGTCCCGGGGTTACCTTGCGCACAGGCCTTACTGAATGAGGAACAGGAAGCGGACACCGGCGTTCTTCCTAGGGCGGAAGTAGGGTGGGCGTCACGGGATTGTCTTATTACTGCATAAGCCACAAAAATTTGGCCTGGCAGAGCTAACTAACTGCCGTTGAATGCTATGGTCTGACATGGTAAGTATACTAGCCAAATAGGGAGTATACGACAAGCTCCCCATGTGTGTGAGAGAGAGTGTTGTGAATGTGAAGGTTAGGGAAGTATATATGATCAATGTTTACATTAAAAAGTAGGGTAGATGTGTGTTTGAGCAGTGTGAATGTTCAGAGGAATGCGTGTGTGAACATTATGAATGTTGAAAGATACCAATGGTATGTAAGAAGATCATGAGTGTTTAAAGGAAAGATAAGAATGACCAGTGTGATTGTTTAGTTGTTGACTAGGTGTGTGTTAGCACTGCGAATGTTTAGTGATAGGGAAGAAAATTGTAAGCATAATAGGTGTTTAGAGTTTGATATGCGTGGACATCAAGATTATGTAGAATTAGGGTAGGTGTTCATGAACATGATGAATGTTTAGAGAAAGGATTGATGTGTTTAAACATTACAGTTGTTTACATGGGTATCTATTTGTTCATTAACAATTTAATGGGTGAGCATGCATAATAGTGGAGAGTTGGATGTAGTGTATGATTTTGCAGACAAGAAGGATGGCAAAAGGGATAAAACCAAACTGGAAACAGTGGATCCTGCCCTCTTGCTGGCCTGTGTCTATTTCGACCAGAATCATTGTGGCTACATACTGGAGCGAGAATTGGAGGATATCATTTTCAGTCTGGGCCTAGATCTTTCCAGAGCTCAGGTATGCCTGTGTACAAGAATGTATATGCATGCTGTTTCAACTGACACTTTTTTTTTTTCTTGGTTTTGTTATTTTCCTTATGTCTATTTTTTTTTCATCCTGTTCCTCCTTCTGAAGTTACAGTTTTCAGGATGAACTGTAGATTGGTTTAGTACAGGTTATTATATAGAGTTTACCATTTGTAACTGACTAAGCTGACTGGAGGAAGCCTAATATAACTCTGATTAAGCTAAGAAAACAGGAGAAATTGGAGGAAGCCCCACATTCAGGAGCAGTGAAAGATTCTAGAATGGTGATGTATTGCAAAACTTTTGTTGAAACTGTGTGTGGCCAGTTGTGTAATATAGAAGCAAATTAACAGCATGGATGATATCTTTGGATTGCAAATTACCAAGAATATAAAGGAATGGGGTTAACCCTTGTGCCGCCGCCGTCGCATGTCTGCGACCAGGTGGCTCACCGCCAACGTCACCGAAATGCGACCAACTGGGATTACCTAACTTCCAATACGCTCACTCTCCAAGTTGATGAGATAGAAAGTCATCAATAAACGTCATAGTTGGGGGATTCCTGACCTGTGCTCACAGCCATTTGTTTCGTCAGAGCACTGTTCAGTTTAGTGGGGTTTTTTTTTTTTTTATGGAGTTATACTGATTGTTTTTCCATTCACTTTGACGTCACAACCCAGCACACTTAACTTACTTAACCTCGCCGTACATTTACCATAGATCAGGTGCTGCAAATGTTGAATAGATGGGTCAGTTGATCCTGATTCACATGAAGACCCAGTTAGTGACAAGGAAACATTATGGATTGAGACAGCTTGACTGAATTACTGCAAAGTGAGGCATTGGACGCATGACAGGTAGTGAGAACAGAAGACGAGAGATCAGACCAGAGACGCGGGCTCAGTGCATGCGCTCAGTGTTTTAGCGTTGAGCCAACCAGCAGTGACTGACAGTTGAAAGTGTATGTGAGGGGGGCGAGCAGGACGAAATAGCTCAGACTAGTAAAAGGCAATGAACTTCAAACACAGCTGGCTTGCAGGTCGAGGTTGAAGGGGGTGTGGCCGACTGACACATGTCAGAGGATGAGCAGCAGAGATGTGTTTGAGTGTGAATTATGATTAGCTTGAATGGCTCCCAAGGTTCAAGAGCCCAACAGGGACATGAACGATTTTGTTTTCATGAAAAATATTGCTTTCAACAGTGAGAGTGAAAGGGATGTGTGTGTGTGTGTGTGTGTGTGCTCCTATTTCTTTTCTTTCATGCGTACCAGTTAGGCATAAAAAGTGTGTGTGTGTGTGTGTGTGTGTGTGTTCCCTGTTATGGGAGTAGTTGGATTTATGGCTGTTTCTTCCATTCTTCTGTTGGATATACTGTACTTTGTGGTCTTCATTTGTGAGTAGAGTATTTTTCCTCTCCCTTGTTTAGAGTTTTTGTTGGTATGCTTTCTTCTTTTTTACGATGAGAAGAAAATAATTCATTTTTTGTTAATTTTGCAATTTTTTTTTTGCACTTGAAATTACTAAAAATTTGAAATTGTTGTTGGCTAACCAACATCTTCTCCATTTTACAAAAAAAAAAAAAAAAAAAAGCAGCATGAGAATTGGTTGTTAGTTCCAGAGATATCCGCGTTTCACATGTTGGTATGAAACAAGAGTTTTTTTTTTTTAAATGGCTGGCAATGGGGATTCATGCAAAATAGAACATCTGGTGGTGAAAGGGTTAATGTTACAAAGTTGTAGATTGTATAGCTGCATGAAGGGGTTCTAGATGGCACCATCTGAGACTGCATCAAAAAGAAAATCAATCTCACACACACACACACACACACACACACACACAACTGCTCTACAAGCAGCATCACAGAAAAGAAGAGGTGAAAAGAGAATGTCACAGCCTGATAAAATATGGCACTAACAGTTCAGATGTAAACATTGGGTGGGTTAGAAATTTTCCCCATCACACCCACCCCTGTCCAACAAGACTTTTGCAAGTATAATTGAGCTATATATCCTAGAGGAACTGATCTCCACTGAACAATGTAGACTTTTGGTTGTGCATCCAACAGCTGTATGGTTGTGACTTTCTATCTCCAGGTGCGCAAGCTAGTACAGAAAGTGCTGGTGAAGGAGAGTTTCCATTACCGCAAAATATGTGACCAGCCTGTAGCCAAGGAAGGAGAACCTGTTGCTGAGCACAACTTGCAGCCAGTTGATCCTGATGCTCTGGCTAAAGGTAGTGCAGGTTTCATTGGAGTTTTTATGAAATGAGTTCTTCTCTGCTTTTGTTGGTTGTTATTAATGCTTATTGTTGTGTGTATGTTTGTGTGACTGTTACAAACCTATATTATCATTAGCTTTCTGTCCAGTTTTACAGCAGTGTTACTGTGAGGTTCATTTCCTGGTATACAGCTTTGTTACTGTTAGTATCTCTATTGTGATATAGCTGTGTTACTATTAGCCTCATGTCTTATTATACAGCTGTATTATTGTTTGCTTCATGACCTGTTCTGCAGCTATGTTACTGTTAGCTTCATTTCATGTTATACAATGTGATACTGTTAGCTTCATGTCCTGTTACCCAGCTGTGTTACTACAAGCTTCATTCATTCTCTTTGTCTATTTTATTTTGTCTATAGCCATGCTTACCATTATGTGTATATTTGGCAGCTGTTACACAGCCATATTATTGTTCCTGTCCTGTCATACAGCTGTTTCACTGTTACCTACCTTTTCTGGTACACAGTTGTGTTTCTGTTAGCTTCTGTCCTGTTATATAGCTATTAGCTTCATGTCTTCTTATACAGCTACATTACTGTGTATGCCTGTTAAGCAGCAGTGTTACTGTTATCTTTATTTCCTGTTATACTGCTGTGATACTGTTAGCTTAATGAACTGTTATTACAGTTGTGTTGCTGTAAGCTTCATGTCCTGTTATACAGCTGCATTACTCTCAGCTTTGTTGTATGTTATACAGCTATATCATAATTAGCATCATGTCTTTTCTACAGGTATATTATGATTGATTTTATGTTCTGTGTATACAGCCATAGTCTTGTCATACAGCGGTTTTGTTTTTCATGTCCTGCAATACAGCTACTGCAGTTTATGACCTGTGACACAGTTGCAGCTTTTTTTTTGTCTTGCTATACAGTTGTACTAGCATCATGTTCTATACATCTGTCACAGCTTCATGTTCTGTTTTACATCTGTATATCACACAGCTGTATTACCTTCATGGCCTGTTTTACAGCCGTGTTAGGTTCAAGTCCTTTTTTTTACAGCTGTATTGGCTTTTTGTTGTGTTTTACAGTTGTATTAGTTTTAAGTCTTGTTTCATGGCTGTGTTAGCTGTGTGTCCAGTTTTGTAGTTGTATTAGCCTGTCTTTTTTTTTTTTTTTTTAATTATGTAAGCTTCATATCATTATGACCAGAATACAGCACAGGCTTGTGCTCTCACATAAAAAATACGCTACAGTTCCTTTCACACTCACTAAATTGAGAAATAACACGTACATATAAAGACAAACTGTAGAGATAGAAAATAGACACCATTGATGTACAGCCTTGTGAGATGGTGATGTTATGTTTGCAGGTAATTTGGAATATCGGGCATCAATCCCAAGTGGAGCGGCACAGTCCCCTGAAGGCGGTTCTGGGAAGAAACAGACTTTGTGACATTCCGAGGATCTGTGGTGGACCTGGAAAGTCTGATGGAGAAGCTGGAAGGCAGTGACCAGTCACGTGCCTTGTTAGAAAGCAAGCTAGTAGACATGTCTGCAGAACTTGGTAAATCCATATTGTTTTTTTTTTGATAATTTTTTTTTAAACACACTCAAGACAGACAGTTCTGTCCCTTGCTTTTCCCTGTGGACGGGCCATTTGTTATGGTTAGTAAAAAAAAAATCAGCAAAAATGCAAACAAGAGATAATATGAACCTTCCGTTTGTAGCATTTCAATAACTTCAGGAATGCTGAAAGATTGCCAATGTGCTCGACTTTGCTCCCGACACATTCGCAGAAGAACTTGATTGAGACACCATGTTTCACACTCTGTGCAGGTTAGTAAGTCATGTGGGTTGTTGAAGTCAGTCAACAACTGATGCAAAGTGGGTGATGGGCCTCTCAAAATCACTGGGCAGGTGAACAAAGGAATGTTGATGATATTATTTATAGCTTGTTGTGGTCTACTGATTACGCTATCACCGCATGAAAAATCTGTCAAGGCCGAAACGTTGATAGCGTTCTTTCATACGGAAGTGTAAGGTCATTTTGAAAACGCTATAGCATCTGGGGGCCTGAATAGCTCGGTGGTAGAGCACTGGACTCGTAATCCAAGGGTTGCGGGTTTGAATCTCTGCCAGGCCGTTTCGGTATAGGGGGATTTTTCCCTAGGAGTTAACACTAGTTCTGACTCCATTTTCCCATACAGTCCTTTGAATGAGACAATAAACCGAGGTTCTGTTTGTGAATGCAGGCATAACATCTTTCACACACGTAAAATCCCATCACAACTTTTGGAAGAGAAGGCCAGTTTGGCCGTTGGTATGGGTGACACGTTACACATAGCATGCACCTTCCCCGAAGATGGAGTATGGCTGCCTTAATGGTGGGATGAAAAACAGTTATACTCACAAAACTCCCACTTCCTTTGTTGGGTAGATGGGATTAATATAGTTGCCTGTTCATATAGGACGTGCTGGCAGGAGTATCAGCCTGCATACGCAGAGAAGAAGAAAGAAGCTATCGCGTCTATTCGTGACGAGAGAGTTGAAGACTTCACACATACTGTCCACCCCTTCTTTACCCCTGTGATCCACATGCATACCCGTAATTCATTGAGATGCATATTTTGGTTGTAGGTTTTAGTGTGTGTGTGTTTATCTCATGCAAGTACAGATGACAATAATACACAGGTTTAAAAACTGTTTGTTCAATGCCTGCACGAAACTCGGAGGGTTATGTAGCCACTGATAATCTAATCTAGAGTTGAATGTTCAGGTTTTGAAGACAGGAACCACACAGTCAACTTTCATACAGCTAATGAATGTGTCGCTCACAGCGTTGCTCCAGTTTCCTGACCAGCACTGAAAGTGTCTGTGTCTCTCAGTCCTGTTTGACATATGATGTATTAGAATAAAATGCATAGAATACAGCCATGTGTTATGTAGTTACAGACCAGTGTAGACTTCCGTGGTATTTTTTTGATCATTGGTTGCCCTCACTAGTCATCGCAGGAACAGAAATCTCAAATTCTGTGGCCATTAATACTGTGTGTAGTTGTGTTCATTTCCACTCCATGTCCATGTCTTTGGTGAGTTTGTGTCAAAGTTGTTGGTATTGGCTAGTTCATAGACTATATTTGGATGGACTTGATGGCGCCCTCCAGTGGAAGACACATTCCTTGCATTTTCTTCACAACAAAGTGATTATTGTAGTCAGGAGGGGTTTACCAAGTTGTGTGCTACCTACATTGGATCATGACACAGGAAACATCACTGAAAGGACTGGGCAGCCTTTTTTTTTTTTTTTTTTTTGTCTCAACTTCTGTGCCACCTTAGTGTCAGTGCACCCACGCCACTCATTCCAACACCCCGTCCTGCCACAGCCCTGCCACAGCAATCCACAGGGAGCAGTCGGTGTCAAGTTGTCAAGAGGCAGTCCTCCGGAGGAGACACTGCACTGCTGCCGAGTCACTTCGGTGGTGTTCAGTGGCACCTGTTCTGATCCAACATGTGCAGGACACCACCTACTAAACCCCTTACTGACAACAATAATTGCTTAGTCGTAGAGCCAGTGTGAATGAGCTCTCTCTCCAGAGGGCGCCACCATGCCTGTCCAACTATGGTCCCCATGGACTCAGAGATACCGGTGACCCCAACAGAACCAAACCAAGGCCACAGACGTGGAGAGGATATTGAAACTGAGGTCAACATGAAAGCAGGGCATGAAGGGCCACAGTATTTGAGACTATGCTGATCGATGAGATGATGAGGATGATGATGATGATGCTACTGATTTCCATTTTGGTCTAAGACTGCATGACAGGGCTGTACTCTACACTTCTTTTTTCATATACAGGGTTCGTACGCTCCTTGAAACTCCTTGAATTCTGACAGGGAATTTCAAGACTTGAAAACCTTTGAAAATCAATGAAAAATGTTTCTGTTGACCAAAACCTTGAAAACCTTTGAAAATCAAGCCATCAGCTCCAAAAATCTTTAACGTGGCAAATGACATGAAAGCTTGATTTTTTCTGCGTTCAGGTTGATGAAAAACTATCTAAAAAAACAAGTTTTTTGCAAACATCGTTAGGATCCTGGATCGTCTGCGATTTTACCAAGGGAGATAATTTGTAACTTCATCAAAATTGATGAAGTTGCAAATTATCTCCCTTGGTCAAATCGCCGACGACAATCTAGGATTACGACAATGTTTGTAGAAAAATTTTTTTTAAGATCTAAGGATTATGACAATGTTCTTAGAAATTTTTTTTTAACATAATTTTTTTCATCAACCTGAATGCAGAAAAATCCAACTGCCATTTCTTTTTTAATTTTACGTAACGTAGTAGTGTAGCCTTAAAGGGAGAGGTGGCACGAAAATTTGACCATTTTCTTTAAAAAATCGTGTTTTGGGTTTTATGTGTTTGTGCTCAAGAAAGTCTGTTGAAACCATCTGTGATGTTCATTTTGTCTATTTTCACATTTTTCTCAGTAAAAAAAGGACTTCATTTGAAGGTGTGTGTGTGAAAAATTGCTTAACTTCTTTATTTTCAAACGCTGTTTTGTCAAAATCACTTTTTCAAAAACGGTTGATGTACAAGGAGTACAGTATCTCTGGATCCAGACTGGCTAGCTTGGTAATTTTTTTTCTTTTGATCAGAATGATTTCTGCATGCAATCATATTTTATCTATAAGTCAAAACAGCATGTATTATTTGCTATTTCTATTGGGATAATTCAAAAGCAATGAAATGTGAAGCCGTATGGCCACTATATGGAAAAATATTATGAAAAAAAACGCAGTTTAGATACATAAAAATGCTTTTGTAATTGCATTACTGTAGTTTAGCAAAACAATGTATAAAAATCCTTTTGTAACTGCATTACTATAGCTTAGCAAAACAAGAAAAGTCATGTTTCAAGTGCCCAACATGTCTGCTATGATACAAATACAGTTCTTGTCATGAACCTTTTTTTTTTTTATTCTTCATCATTTTGCCCCATTTGTAGTCCCCAACAAATCACACAAGAGCTTTGAAATCACCCAAATATATTTTTTTTCCATGTTTTTTTTTTTTTACATAAAAAAAAAAGAAGTTTTTAAAGAACAATGTTTTTTTAATTTTCGTGCCACATCTTGCCTTGAAATGAAATAAACGCCCCTTGAAAACTCCTTGAATTTTGTTCTTGGGAGTCTGTAGGAACCCTGTAATATATCCTGGTGTCAACCAGGCCTGAGAGATACAGATACAGACACATCCATTATTGGAGACGCATCCATTATTTGGATGAAACATGACTGTGTGGTCCCAGTTTTCCCAACTGAGACTGTAGCAAACTCAACTCTGGGTAGGAACTGGTCGGGGCAGAAAAATCCCACATGACTCTGATGGGCATCGAATCCGCGACCTCCAAGCCAGAAGTCTGTGACACGAACCGCTTCTCCATGGCAGCTGGTTGGACAGCCTCTTTGGTCTGCCACATGATGTCCAGATACTGATTGGTCCCTGTGAACAGCAAGTACTTGCAATGGTACAGTCTTGGTGTGGCTGATGTAAGGTGGCCACAGTGAGTGATGGGGGACTTGAAAGATGAGACAATAAATCGCAAGTAAAAAAAAAAAGTGTTAGATATATATAGTGATAATTCTATTTCCCTGTCCTCCAGAAACTGAACAAACCATTGATATGTAGCATATTGCAGTCAGTTCTGGTCAGACACTGCTTTTATGAGGGCAGACATGCAGCTGAAATATTCTGTTGGCAACACAGATGAATGTGCATAAAAGTGACAGACTGTTTCTGTCACTGAGCTGTGAAAAAGAGACACCCAGAGAAGCACAGGTAGCTGACGACCTTTGTCTTCTAGGTTGTGCTCTGAAAAGCTCTGTGTGTGTGTGTGTGTGTGTGTGTGTGTGTGTGTGTTTTTGTGCATGTGTGTGTGTGTGTGTATTTGTGCAGGGTCGACCAAGGCCAGCCTGAGTGTCCAGGAGGCAGCCGTGAAAAGTGTGAAACAGGAGCTGACCAGCACTCAAGCCAGACTGCAGGTGGAGATCACCCAACGTGGCACCATGGAATCCCAACGTCTGCAGTGGGAGGCGGCAGTCATGGAGGCCAAGGCAGCCCTCAACCAGGCCACCTCTGTCCTGTCCACTGTCATCCCAGATAAGCCTAAAAAGGAAGAAGCTGAGGGCACAGACAAGAAAAATGGGGAAACAAGCGAAAAACCCAAAAGAGGATGGACTCAAAAAGGAAAAAGCTAAAAGATATTTACTGCTCACATGCAATTGTTCATAGCTTCTAATATGTTTGGGTTGAAATTTGGGCATTGATTAAAAGGCTGCTGTTCAGTGTTTTGTGTGTGTGTGTGAGTGTGTTTTGAATAAGGGAATATAATACTGGTAGGCTCACATTAAAAATTTGTTATACCAATACAGGTAGTTATCTGTTGGGCTTAAAAATCCTCAAGGATCCCACCATGTACAGGCAGCTTATATTTTATGCTAAGAGTGGTGTGTCTCAGTTTATGTGTGTACATCTCTGTGTGTTTGTGCCTGTGTGTGTGTGTGTGTGTGTTTTGGTAATGTGTTCATGCGTATGTGCTTTGAAGAATGCTTTCAGTTTACGATTTTACTGTTAACCCAAATCAATTGACGTATGGACAAAGTACAAAGATTAGCAGGCTGGAACTCTCCTCAGATCCGAGGATTTCCGAGAAAACCACCAGACTTTCAGAGACAGGAAAAAAAAATCCAGGGGAAAAAAAGACCACTCAAAAAAAAAAAAAAAAAAAAATCATGTACTGCTTAAATACTTTGGGTCTCATACCATGTCCAGTTTTTCTAGTCCAGGTTTCCATGCTTCTATTCAAGAGTTGCTGCCTGTTGTTGTTATGGTATATTGCGGTGCTTCTGCATGCATGAAACAGACTAGTTCAATGGCGGGACAGATATGTAGGTGAACATGATTCATTCATGCATATTTCTGGTTGTGTATGATGCACAGGCTTCATCGTCTGTCTTTGTGTATCGTGAATTGGGGCACAGAAGGCATAGCTGTCAACTATTGGAAATAAGAGTGGACTGAAAAGACGACAAAAGTTAGCAATTTCGATCAGCGTTTTTTCACTTCTTGTGGGAATGAACTCTATCCTGGAATAAACTATATGTTTGCTTTGTTGAAAAGAGTTTGAACCACATCGATTGTGGTTTTAACAGTGCTCTTTGAACACATGCACTACAAGAAGTATGTTGATGCTTCAAGAACACTGGACTGCAGTCGGAGCAGACTGATTATTTGATAGGATTAATCTTTCGCTCTGCCCCCCCCCCCCCCCCCCCCCCCCCCCCCCCCTTTTTTTTTTTTGTACTGGACTCTCGCAGATTTATTTTGACGGTGTGACAGCCCAGATAAGTAACATGCAATGTGGTCAGCTTTGATGTAAAAAGAAATGAGAAAAAAAATTGTGACCACAATAAAGGATATTCGTTGTTAACCAAGTAATATGAATGGCTTTTGAGACAATACTGATTAAAAAAAAAAAAAAGAAAATTTATTTGTGCACATGCCACTATTTGTGTGTGTGTTTGTGTGCGCGCATGGGTACAGTTAGTGATTTTCTGTTGGATTTCTTTACTTGATGCATAGTGATTTGCTGACCATGAGAGACCACAAAGGATCTCAAAATGACTTAAATTCCATTTTGGCTGGGAGGCTTTGCCCCCATGGACCCCCCCCACCCCCATCAGGCTGTTTCTCTGGACCGGGATGTAGACGGCCCCTGGTCCCGGAAAGAGATTTTTCAAATCAGTTGTTCTTCAGCATATGTAGAATACACCTCCTCCCCACTTGTGAAATTTGGGGTGAGGAGGGGGGGGGGGGGGGGGGGGGGTGTTGACATATGGCACAGATAACTATTCAGAACACAGTGAAAGGAATGAAACAAGATGACACATTTTAAGTAAAAATATCTTTGAGAAAAAGGACTATACCTGAAATGAGCTGTGAAATACTGTTCTCTCTTTTATTTTGGCACTATTTCTTTGTAGGCACACGCTAATAAAAAAAAATATGTATATATATATATATATGTATGTATGTATATATGTGTATATGCATTTTGGTTTCAACCAAGTGCATGAATAAAGGGAGGGGTTTTGTGAACTGACAGTGATGATTATTTCCTAAAATTAGAGGTGTAGACCTGGCATGCAAAATTACCTCCAGAGTTTCAGGGGGTCAGGAAATTGTTTAGGTGATCACACTTAAAATCACTAGTAACTTTATGGGGAAAACATGAACACACAAAATCACGCGTGAGCACACACACGAACACATACACACACACATTCGCATACAGGCACGCACTGACTGGCACATATGTATGAATACAGAGAAAAGATGAAAACATGACACAACACACACACACACACACTGACTGGCTCACATGCTGGCTAGCTCAAAAAACACATAAACACAGAGGAAACGTGAACGCACACACTTCACACACACTTCCTGTCTGACTGGCATGCATACGTAAACACACAGACGGAGAGAACAGATCGAGAGGAATGGAGGAGCAAATGACAAATTCATACAACACTCCAAATTAGGCTTAACATAATATTTATTATTTGAATCGAGACTTGTGCACCATTGTTAGTAATGTGGTGTCAACTCAAATGAATATGGACATGCTCTCATAGTGATGACTGACAGCAATGTTCTCTTTGATCATCATGGTTGTGTCCATTAGATTTACATGACAGGAGCCATTTCTTACAATTTGAAGTGCATGACAATATTGCAGTCACCAAGCAATGATGATTGGAAGCCCAGTGATAAATGGGAGTGGAGCTTTGAAAATTAGAGGAGCCCTTGGTGGAAGTGTTCTTGCATTGTGCGCAAAACATTGATTCGTCCATTTTACACAGCTGTTTGAATGTCTGAGCCAGTCATGCTCAAAAAGCTCACCGGACCTTTGTTCTTTCTCTGTTTTGTCACCACAAGTCACACCTCAGAAGTTGATTTGTATTATGAAGAGCTGAATTTGTAAAGTTTGCTATGCTTATTGATTTAGGCTTAGGACAACTTGACTGAATCATGTGGTTTTGTAGTCTAGTCACAGACTTTGTAGGCTATTTTGTAGATTCTGGTTTATACAAGAGTTCTCAGGCAGATGTTTATTGATTCTGAACATTCTAAAATGACATGGAATGTGGTTTTAACTGTACCATATATGTAGTTCTTTTGGTATCGTCAGTCACCTTAAGATATATCTCATACATTGCAATTTCTTCACACAATTTCTCTTCAAACTGTAGGTGAGAGTGTTTCAGCTTGCTTCAGTCAGCTAGCAGATCCATTTGCGTCAATTATACAGGACAAATTAGAGCCAACTGTTGCATGATGTAATCCTCCTAGTGGTGGTTGAGCCCCCACCTCTGTGGGCAGTCTTGGTCAAATGTTGGCAACAAAAGTCAGTGGCTGTCTGATCACAGCACTGCTAATTGCTGCAATGCAAAATGGGCAGTTCTGATGTTTTTTTGCCAAAGAGCCTATTTTGTTGACACCAAACTTACATGGTCAGTAGACTTTAATCTTAAATTGGCATGAGAGGGGCAGAATTGATAGGCAGTCACCCCATATTAAGGGCATAGCGCAAGTATTTTGTTTACCTGATGACCACGTAGAGGGCAACATTGTGGAAGTTAATTGCTTTTCATCTGAGTTCTGTCTGTATAGTTTGTTTGTCTATGTCTTGAGCTATTCTCACAGGAGAGGAGTTTAACAGAAATCAGTGTTTGCTCTGGCATACTTCTGCAGTCATGGGGTTAACTTAAAATGTTTTTTGGTGCAATTTAGCAACTACGTAGTAAGACCATAGACATTGCCAGGAATGGACTAGTAGAGCATTCTGCTGTGTCTGCCCATAGGGCTTTTTGAATTTGCTTTTACATGGTTTTTATTATTTTTCTTAACTCATTTTTTTCCAACTCAGTGTGCAAAATCAAGTTTTATCTTTTACTCTGCCTTAATAATGGCAGCAGTTTAGCTATCATGTTATTGACTAATGTAAATATGTAGATACTGTCTTTGATGCTAGTTTGTTTTTCAGGGTGGGAGGTTTTTTTTTTACTCTGCACATGTGGTGACAGCCCTGAAAAGGCCATGTATGGTCAGCTAAGTCACAGTGATAAAACTAAACTGTCAATAGCTATTACATTTGAATCTATTGAAAAAATTGCTGGATTGTATTCAATGGTTTTGCAACATTTGTATCTTGCTGTTACCCCTCTGTCCCTACAAATGTGAGGATCTGTAATATTTTATTCATTTGTTGTCAGAAACTGAGAACATAAAGTAATTCTATGAGGATTATGGTGTTCCTGTTTTTGTTAATTTATGCACTCTAGAGACTAGAAACTGAACATTCCTTGAGAACTCTTTTAATCTCTTTAGAAAAGCAGTGAGAAGTGAGTAGGTAAAATACATGCAAGGAATGATATTCCTTTACAGATGTCTAGACCTCTTGTGTTTCATTTTGCCATAAATACACTGCCAGAACATGTGTTAAGTTCTTGATATGCCCCTTTTTCATTTTGAAATTGTGGAGTATTGTTTTGATTTAAGATCAATGTACATTCTACTACTGTTTGAATGTGTATTGAGAAGTGAGTGGATTGAATTATTTTTTTTTATGCTCACAAATTCCTGAGTGGTGTGCCCTGTCTCAGCATGAGACTGTGAACAGAGTATTGTATTTTCACTCGTGTAGGCAAGTCATCTTAAACTTTCACTTTGCTGCATGTACAGGTGTTTTTTTGTACAGGTGTGATTCAGATGTGTGTCAGGTGGTATGGGTTGGATGTGCAAACATGTTTCTTACATAAAGAATTCCATTTCGGTTGTACATTGATTCAGCTTGCTGCTGCACTGTTCAGTGAGATGATTAAATAATGAGCAAAAAGAATCAGTTGTGATACCATTTTATGACGCATGCATGTGTGTGATGTATGTTTTTTGTTGTTTTTTTCTTTGTGAGGGAGAAGTGTAAGGAGGAGAGGTTGGGGTAGGAGTTTGGGAGTGTTTTGGCAGCCCCAGTTACATAGCAGAGTCAGCTACAGCTGGCTCAGGGTGTCCCGAGAAACTGTCATTGATTGTACTGTCGCCAAACACGCAGGCAGTGTGTTCTGCTCTCTCTCTTCCCATCTCTCTTCCCTCTCTACTTTCTTCCCTTCAAGTTCTTCCCTCTCTTTTCATATCATAACATTAGTCTTTAACGCTCACCACAGTTATTATTATCATTACTATTATTATCATATGATTATAGTACCATTATTTTTCCTCATTCAATTTTCTATATTATTATTATGTTAAGGTTGTCCTGGCTATTCACACTTCCATGCTTTCCTTTGTAAGAATTGATGACCGTCTGACAGATATATTTCGATTTCCAGTTGGTTTGAGATAAGGATGCATTCTTAGGTCTGAGTTTTTTTTTTGTATTTTATAAACGAAATTCCATCGTCTGAAGAAGAAAACGATAAGCATGGCATTCAACTGTTACCTGGTCTTGTTGAATTATTCCTGCTTTTGTTTACGAAAACGGTGTGCATGATGTTCAATGGTTTACTGGTCTTGTTGAATTATTCACGCTTTTCTTTGCAGATGACATTGTTCTTTTACTTGACATTCCTCGAGGTTTTCAAAGTCAAATCAATATACGAAGCTTGCAAGAAACTGTTTTTCAATTTCAACGAAGAGAAACAAAGATTATTTAACGGAAAGGCGGATCTTTGGGCAAGAATGATAAATGGATGCAGAACGAGGTCTTGGAAGTAGTAAACGGGTATGTCTACCTCGGGTTCAGATCAATGTTCAGTGAACATTTAAACTTTCTATGTCCTGTCTGCAAGGAAACAGAAAACGAAAACCATTTTGTGTATGTGTGCCCTTTATTTGGTAAAATCAGATCTACACACTAGATCGGGATGGAAAACCTAGCATTCATATCCTGTGCAATGGATCGGTGACACGTATTGTCGAGTGTACGGGAAGGTAAACATGTTGTTGAAACTGTTGACCGGATAAAAATAAGAACGAGTTGCTACTATGTGTGTGCGTGTGTGTGTGTGTGTGTGTGTGTGTTTCTACATACATTCCATTTTGTACCTTGATCCTGCTTGTAACGGTTGGTGGCCTTGAGAAATTAAAATACCTGTCGGTCTGTCTGCCTGTTTCTGTCTACTTCAAGAAAAGGAAAAGGCAGAATCAGAGAATGACAGAAAAACGGAAATTACTGGCACGAAATTTCAAGGCAGAAAACACAGTTAATACTGAATTGGCCTACCGCATTTCTACTGGAAAAAAAGCCACTTTAGTTTGTTAGAGCACACACACACACACACACACACGTACACACACACACACATTCACACGCACACGCGCGCGCGCGCTCGGCACACACACACACACACACACACACACACACACACACACACACGTGTGCGCGCGCGCGCGCGCACGTGCCTTGAAAATTAAAATACGGATCCTAAAATCGTATTTTGGTCACAGACTCTAGCATCAATATGAGAATGAGATGATACAAGTGTAATGATGTTGATAGATTTTTTTTTTTTACCGATGGGTAGTGAATTTGGTTGTGCAATCAAATCGAGTCTCCTAATTTCATGAAATAACCGCACATGTTACATCTTGTGGCACTGCCCATCATTGTAACTTCAATGTTAAATACTGCTACCATTGTCTTGAGCCTGTGACCTTGAACGTGATTGCAGCATCAGAGTCAAACTAAGCGAGGTGTGTGATAGATGATTGACTTTTGAATTATTGTTCAAGGTTGACTGAAATCCACAGACACAGATAAACATACTTAAACACACACATACACATGCAGGCACGCATGCACGCACATGTACGCACACAGACTCGCGCATTCGCACATGTATGCTCACACACAACACAAACGCACAACGTCACATTTCTCTGGTCGTAATGCTCGTCATGTCAATCATATATTTCGTCACGAACATCATAATTTTTGTTGTAGGTCCATCATATCATGTTTGCAGGCAGAGTTATCTAATTTTGACGTTGTTTTAACGGAAACAGCAATCTTCACATGGGACAAATTTCGCGCGTTTGTGGCAGAATTCGTCCAAAAAAAAAAAAAAAAAAGTACACGTAGACTCTAAACACACACACACTCGCACACACACACACACGCACTGGACAACAATCTTCCATCTTGAAACAGTTGTAGCTTGCAGGTCTGATAATTCTTAACTAATCCACATTACCTTAGCATTTTATAATATTCAACGAACATCGTTTTGATATTGGAAGATCTTTGCGCGTTATTGCATGTCAACTGAGCTGTTGTCATTTTATTAGTCCTATATTGTAACATCAGAGCTGTACGCCTGATAGTTCGTAAACATTCCATATTGAACATAAGATTAATTAATATATCAAAGGAATGTGCTTTAGATTTTTGAAGATCTTTACACGTTGCTCGATGATTATTTAGCTCTGTCCAATCTTCTTATTACAAAAGTGAGAGATAAACACTATAATAAGACAGGTGTTAGGCAGTTTCAGCCACATCACTGGTTCAGTCTAACCGATTTTCTGATTTTCATGTAGGAGTGGGTTTTCTCTCCTGCTGCTTGTGTTGGAATAAACACAACTGCAATTGTTTGCACAGTATTCAATCATCAGCATGTTGAAATACAAATAGCCACACAAAACAGAGAGCAAACATATGTTTATTTAATTCGCGAAGAGGCAAATGATTTTATGATAAATCTGTCTTTTTTTTTAGACGTCTCAAACAGCACACACACGCGCGCGCGGGCGCGCGCGCACACACATGGCCACACACACACACACACACGCACTAGTACCACTCAACTGGTTGTCAGAAGGAGAACGGCGAAGTGGAAGACTGACACTAGAACGGTCATAAACAGGGCTAATATCTGGAAAATCCCAGACTGCTGTCCAGTCTCGGATTCTCTTCTTTGTAGTTTGGTTCTGACGTCAACGCCTCCGGAGGGACGATCTTTAATTGTCAGTCTCTATGGCAGCTACCTCCCAGGGCTAGACTGGTGGGGTCTTGGTTGGTGGCTGTTTATCTCAGAGTTACAGTGTGAGAAGAGGTATTTGTAAGATGTTTTGTTCTTGTTGATTCATTGGGAGTTCTTCTCTTCAGTGATTCACCGCACAACTTTTGATCAAAGCTTCCTGCGACATCACTTGTATATATCATTATTACTGTTATTATTATTGTTTAATAATTGTTATTATTATCATTGTTATTATCATTATGATCATCATCATTATATTGTTATCATCATAATTGTTGTTGCTGTTGTTGTTATGGCTTAAGATCTTTTGAAGTCGCGTAAAATGCATACAACTAGCAAACAAGTAAAACAAGAGTGAATTTACGAAACTATTTGCTGACAGACAGACAAGGCATAATGACAGACTGACGAATACGCAGACAAAAGACAGGCGGTCAGAAAAAGGCAGTTAAACAGAAATATGTACACATCACTGTATGCGTCCTGTTCGGAGAACAAGCTGTACAAGAGGGCAGCAAGTTCACCTATCCTGGAAGCACCGTCAGCAAGACAGGAGATACAGATGAAGTCATAACGGCTATGATCACCAAGGCTGGACACGTTCGTTGAGTTCCTCCACTGATCCAGTGAGCAGAACGGTGTCACTGAAATTATGCCATGTCCTGATGGACCCAGGAAAATAGGCTGTTCATAGCACTCCAGTTTAAGAGCAATGTTGACACTGAAGCAGTGTGGGTTGTGCCTTTGAAGTGATGCACTGTATTTATGCAACGTCGGTCCTCGTTTTTTTTTTTCCCCCAGATTTATTAGCC
The DNA here is from genome assembly GCA_016801955.1 of Conus betulinus. Lineage (NCBI taxonomy): Eukaryota > Metazoa > Mollusca > Gastropoda > Neogastropoda > Conidae > Conus > Conus betulinus. The sequence goes on from JADBJO010002243.1 coordinate 199,375, forward strand.
TCTAGTTCTTCCTCTAGTTCTTAGTGTAAGACGTACATTTGACTGAAAGGCTGGATGACGTCCCTCGGTGATCTTGTAGAGGAAAGTGATGCAATGTTGTTGGCGTCTCTCGAGAAATGTGTGTCTTATGTGTTCGGTCGAGGCATTGACGTCACGTTGTTAATAGTTTTAAGGAAGAGCTGTGTCCACAGTTCCGCAGTAGTTGCGTACTACAGTTTCGATTCTTAATGTGCCACATATCTCCTCTCATGAAGAATTAGGAACCTGAATAAGAACGCTAATAAACTGGAACAAAGTCAGCACAGAACAATAGCATTTCTTGCAATGAAGCCGGGCTTGACAGGACTGTAACAGGTCCAGTCGCCGAGATGGGTGAACTTCACGCGCAGAGCGTGTTCGACAGGTGTTGTAACCGCGGTTGTGATGATCCGGCGTATATTGTTGGTTGGGGCACCTAGGTGACGTTTCTGCTGTTTCCTCAGGCAGTGTCTCGGATTCTTGTGCAGCAGGTAGTTTGGCACAGGTGGAGCACCAACATTTGAGCTTTGTGTTGTGTAGATGACGTCGGTTCCATCGATACATGTTCCCTCCAGACTGCACGAGGTAACACCTTGGCGAGTCATGACGTTCTACTACTACAGTCAGTTTCCATTCCCTGGTGCCTGGGAACGGAGCCATGAGATCCTGATCCCCAGGATGCATAGATGAGTGCTTTGAGGAGCTTAAATTGTCATTGTAGAGTTTTTGCTTGACCGTTTCAATGTTCATGCCCTGCTTGATGTCTTGGCGATCATATGCAGGGGCAAGGAGACTTCGTGGGGTTGGCAGCTTGTTCCGTGTCGCCGTTCCATCAAGAGTTGCGGAGGGGAGAGACTGTCGCCATCCAAGGCTGCAGTTTGGCAGTCAATCAGGGCCAATGCTTGTCTTCATTTTTCTTCCGCAGTATTTTTCTTTACAGGTTGGACAACACGTTCAGCTTCTATGCTGGAGCTCTGGAAGTGATAGCTTGATATTTCATGATTTATTCCGTAGCTCTTAGAGAATTTGGAGAAGTGTCGGCTGGTGAACTGTGTTCCACAGTTACTTCTTGAGGAAGATGGAATTCCATGACAGCACAACTGGCTTTTCAGTTTTTCAGTGACTGATTCAGTGCTCATGAGCTCAAACACTTCAATTAACTTTGAGTAATAACCCACAGTCAGAAGCTTTTTTTTTTTTTTTTTTAAAATCAAAGATGTCAGTTCCAACTTCAGCATGTGGAAGATCTGAATCAGGTGTAGGCAGAAGTGGTTCAGCGGACGGTTTTTCTCTTGAGCACTGCTCAGAGTTCATTGAAGACCAGTGCATCACTTTTTGAGCTTGCTGTTCACATTTCATGATACCCAGGTGAGATTTGTGAATGAGAGCCAGCATCTGTGTCTGGGGACTGGGTGGAATGACGATCCTGGGTCCTTTGAAAGTGATATCATCAGATAGTGCTAATTCATCTCTTGAGTCCCAAAACTGTCGCATCTTCATGGAACATCACTTCGGTCTGGCTATCCATCCAAGATTAGGCCAAAGGCCGTGACACGACAGAACCTCCACGGGAGCATCCCCATGGGTGCATCAGCCCTTATTTCATGACTTCAGAGCCCATCGGCGAAAGACGCCACCGTCAAGCAACCGCCGTGAAATCCTGCAGTTTCGCTCGTGACTGTTCCGCTGACAGGAAGACAGCACAACTCCAGACATGGCCAATCTCTCGCCACATGAAGTTTTACGTACCCTCTGAAGAGGATCCCGGATTACAGTCTTGCCTTCTGTCAACAGGACTTTCCCTGCAATCAGTCTTTCCTCACTTTCGTTACTGGGCATTTGCTTTATAGGCTATTTTTCTGTGGACTCACGTATTCGAATTTTGTATGGCATCATATGGCCTGTCAAAAGTCTTTGTTAGAGAAACGTTTCTTTCCGACGTTAGACATTTTTTCCCCATTCCTTCACAGGTATGCATTTCTTCTGAGAATGTACAATTGTCTTCGAATTGGCCGTTGCTTTTCAAACTTCGTCTGCTTCAATCCCTCTCATTCATGGCTTAATTCAAATCGTCTCCGAATTTGAACTTGTGGACCATTTACCCAAGTGCTTCCCAGTTCAGCTATTCAACGCCAGCGAATCATGGGAACTTTCACCTGGCGCAAAATTAACGAGTTCGATTCTTGGACAAACTCTAGGATTCGAGGTCTGTGGTTTATTTAGCTCTCATTAGTTTACCCGTGATTCCGCTTTTGCTTCAGCCAGTACACGGTATTAGATATAGTAGAGAGATGTTCGGAAGGAAGCCAGACCTCTCGTTCCTTACAGCCTCTTGCTCCGATCCTCTGAGCGCATTGTAGTGAATCAAGGGCACGGAAGTTACAAATTTCAAAGGCTATCTGTTGTCATTCCTGGTAAAGCATCTCGCTGGAAAAAAAAATCTTTCCGAAATCCCGTGAGAAGGAGCACCAGCAGATGAGACCAAGTAGTAAAGGACATGACGGTCACGGGAGCAAACATTCTCTCTTCTTCCTTCCGTCAGGACTATTGGTTTGAGATTGCTTTCCGATGAGCATCGTGACCACGTTTATGGTATGTATGCCCATTATGAATTTGACGACCATGATGAGTCTGACTTTGATGAGTATTATGAACATTGATTTCATTCTTCATCTTAAACGTGTCGCTCACACAATGCCATGGTTTCCTTCTCAACTTATAGTTCGAGTCATGGTCCAGTTTTACTCTTTTAAACGTTTTAGAAAGTTTTGAGTTTAACTGACTAGACTTTCAAGATGGCGGCTTATCTTTGTTTTTAAGTGGTCAAAGATCTTGCTTAAGTTGTTTGGGATTTCTTTTTCTGATCTGGCCGGTTGTTCTGTTCACTTAACACCAGTTTAACACCAGTTTTTTTTTTTTTTTTTGCCCGTGAATGTAAACCATTTCGAGTGATTTATTCTATTCTTGTTCAGTCCAAACAGTACTCAGCCCTGATTGTTGTCAGAAATTCTGCACCTGGATCTCTGTGACTGCAGCGTTTGTATTGTCTTCATATTAAGTATCAGTTAAATTTTCTCCACTTTTCTGTACAAGGAAACATGATTTATTTTTTCTTACCGAAGTGTGAATTCTAATTCTACTACAAGTGCGCTAATTAAGTTCAGATTGGTAGCTTTTGGAGCGCTGAAGATGTTCCCACTAAAGTGCACGCTTTGGGTTCATCTGGCTTGGATAGTTCGTGCTCTATAATTCAGCCACAGTAAACAGGTTAATTGTCAGATATATGTCATGTATTCGGAAATAAGGCAAATTATTTTGGTTTTTTAATGACTGTGAAATATCCATTTTCAAAATATGCCTTGAATTGATCACTATTTTGTGTCTTTGTGGGATCTGCTCTGGCAATTTGACAGCGTTGATTGGCATCAGCAGTAGATTGGGCTTCAATCACCTTGTCACTGAATTTCGAACAGCATTACGAAATTGACTGGAAGTTTTTTTTGTTGTTGTGTTCTTGTGTTTGGCCCTGTTATTCCATAATTTTCATGTGATGGAATTTCCATTTTCTGTTGATAACAGCACACTTCTTAGGATTTCGTTGTTTTTTTTTCCCGTTTTGTTCCCCTGTCATACCTGAATCATGTCGTGTTCTCTAAGTCTTTTCCCATCTCAGAAACAGAGGTTTTGTTTCTTGAGAGAAAACAGCGAAGTTTCCCTGAGACAGTGCAGAGTTATCGTTCCTCAGTTCCCTCTGGGAATCGGGCGGTCAGTCTCGATACCGACACGTAGTTTTACTTTCCCATACCTCAAACGTCCTGGAAGTTCATGATGGTCCTGGCGAGATGTCCGTTCAAGACTAGCTCCCCCCCCCCCCCCCCCCCCCCCCCCCCCCCCCACCTCCTGTCTGTCTGTCTCTCCTCTCTCTCTCTCTCTCTCTCTCTCTCTCTCTTTGGGTGTTGGAGAGAGTCATCGACCCTGTAGTGAACGTTTGTTTTAAGCTTCAGTTTTCTACACCACTAGCCCCACTACCCCCAAACCTAATCTGTTTGGGAGGAGCAAGGCCATTTGTTCACTTGACCGAGAATTTTTCACTTGACCGATATTTTTATTTTTTTTTTTTTTTTTTTTTTAATGAGGAGGAGAGGGAGAATGCCGATCTGTTAGTACACTTGTCAATGAACGTCTTTATTGAATGTAAATGGAAAAAAAAAAAAAAACAGAACTGCGGTACATATTAAAAACGACAACTCCTTTCTGCCCTCTAGCTATTACGGGCAACGTTTTCCTCGCTTGTCTCTAATTCGAGCAGGTTTTTTTTTTTTCCATTAAAATAATTTGAATAAGAGACCGAGAAGTTTGCACGTTGTATGTCTTTCATCCTTGTCTTTTATTTCAGCACATCAAAATATGTGTCGGGCTCAACGGTTAGTCGAATCTTCAATATGTGTCGGGCTCAACGGTTAGTCGAATCTTCAATATGTGTCGGGCTCAACGGTTTAGTCGAATCTTCAATATGTGTCGGGCTCAACGGTTAGTCGAATCTTCAATATGTGTCGGGCTCAACGGTTAGTCGAATCTTCAATATGTGTCGGGCTCAACGGTTAGTCGAATCTTCAATATGTATCGGGCTCAACGGTTAGTCGATTCTTCAATATGTGTCGGGATCAACGGTTAGTCGAATCTTCAATATGTGTCGGGATCAACGGTTAGTCGAATCTTCAATATGTGTCGGGCTCAACGGTTAGTCGAATCTTCAATATGTGTCGGGCTCAACGGTTAGTCGAATCTTCAATATGTATCGGGCTCAACGGTTAGTCGAATCTTCAATATGTGTCGGGCTCAACGGTTAGTCGAATCTTCAATATGTGTCGGGCTCAACGGTTAGTCGAATCTTCAAAGTTTCTTGCAATTAGTTTAAAATAACAACGAAAACAACATCAACAACAAAAACAACAACACACAGACACACAGACACACGCACACTCACACACACACGACGACAATAAGAACAATAACAGCAACCCCATACTCCATACTCCAACTCTCACTCCACCGCCTTCCCCCCCCCCCAAAAATCCCCACCCTCCACACCCCTCTCCCGCCACCTCCTAACTAACCCATTGTGTGTGCGTGCAGGAACCGACGAGTTGACCAGAGGGCGAGAAGAATGATTAACAGCTCAATTCAAGATTGATTAACAGGTGACATATCCTCATTAGCATGATCTCGTGTTGACGATTGTTTTCGCTCGCCTGTTAGCTGGGGAGACCTTGGATTTTATCAGTGAACGTTACTGTTTATGATGGATGGAAAAAAGCAAACAAATAGCAAGAAACGATGGCGACACATTACTGGAACAGATTTCCTCTGTGATTTCAAACCCTTAAGGAGAGAATCTGTTTGAACTAAAGATTAGCCTACGTGGATTTTAAATCAAAAGATCACCAGAGACCAGATGGTTGGTTTTTTTTTTTTTTGTCTTTACCTATCCATCTGTCTATCTATCTGTTTATTTATCTGCCTATCTGTCTATCTATCTCTCGGTCGATACGTGTGTGTGTGTGTCTGTGTGTGCGTGCGTGCGTGTGTGTGTATGTGTGTGTGTGTGTGTGTGTGTGTGTGTGTGTGTGAGTGTGAGTGATTGCGCGCGAGCGAGCGTGCGTGCGTGCGTGCGTGCGTGGGTGCGTGGCTTTGCTTTCGGGCGCGCGCGCGTGTGTGTGTAGGGGAGGGGGGGGGGAAGGGGAGAGGTAACGCAACAGGCCGAATTCTGTAAATATGCCAAATTGTTATGTATAAAACTCTCTATTCGCCTGTCGAGTATCCCGAGTTTCTTGTGAGTGGATGTCAGAGGTACTGCGAGTGTCTGTAGGGGTGGGGGTGGGACGGAGGCGGGCGGGTGGGGGAGGGAATGCAATTGCAGGACAATGAGGAAAAGACCTGGGTGGAACATGGGCATTCATGCTGAGCTCGTCATGCTTCCGATTAAAATGACGAGATGGAGAACTTCTTTGGTGGTGGTGGTGGT
>JADBJO010002243.1:210417-225417 GCA_016801955.1 Conus betulinus
CTTGTCGACTTGCGTTTAGCATGGAACTATATGATATGCTACATTTGTTAGCGAAAGCAATACCTCATTATGTAGTTCTGTAGATCTTTGGCATCCCTTTTCTTTAAACAAAGAGAGAATAAGCTTAATAGATTCCTCTTCAATATTATCTGAATACATGCCCGTGACAAACGATGTTTTAGAATATTTGGGGAAAAAGACAGGTGTCTAACGTCTTGAAAAGTTCACCGATTATCGTCTGCGGTCTTGCCACCTCCTGCACTTTAATTTGTCCAATTTCTCTCAGTCTGACCCTCTCCCGAAATAAACGGTTTTTAGATGTGTTGTCTGTCATCGTCCTTATGATTATCCAAATTCGTGGAAGATCTCTCAACATCCAGTTTGTCAATTTACCATTACATTAGCAATGTCTGCATATATCTGTCCAGCCATTTGTTTTCCAAGAAAAAATCATAAAATGATGGAACAAGTTTTCGAAAGGTTATTTGTTAATCTGTTGTTTAAGCTGTATTTGAAATATTACATGTATAGTGCGAAAACTGTTTCTAGTCATCAATGGATAATATCGTTTCCATAGCATGGCAACAATTTTATGTGTCATTTTCGTCTTTTAGTAGTATGTTTACCCTGGTGGTTTCGTATTATTCGTGCTTTTTTGTCCCTTGAAGAAGAAGAAGAAAAGAAGAAGAAGAAAGAAGAAGAAAAAAAAAAAAGAAGAAGAAGAAGAAGAGAGAAGAGAGAGAGAGAGAGAGAGAGAGAGAGAGAGAGAGAGAGAGAGAGAGAGAGAGCGAGAGAGAGAGAGCGAGAGAGAATGCCCTCTCGATTCAATGTCGCACACAAACCTGTTGGCTGCATTATGAGATATTTGTTTTTAAAAGAGCATCAAAATGGCAAGGTATTAGTTTTGAAGTGAACGCGCGGGCCCACATATGCACACATACTCACACAATACACACGCGCGCATGTACACGCACGTACGCACGTACACAATCACACACATATGCAAAAACACACACACGCGCATAACACACACACATACTTACACACACACACACACACACACATTTAAGTGATGGCGTACGGGAAACGAGGACACTTGGCTGCAGCTGAAAATGGTACAGGAGGGACAACTAGAACACTTACATTGGCTTTGCCTCACGTCCAAAACTAGCTTATAACTGGGTTAAAAAAAAAAAAAAGTGTGAGTTCGTCAAATGTTGAGGTATGCTGAAGCGAAATAATGCTGACGTCATCTTTGCCGTGCAGCACGGAAATCTAGTGGACTCCACCTACAAAAAGGAGGTGAAAAGGTACCTACATCCTGATACATGTATTAAACTCCTAGTAAACAAGCCAGAAAACAGCCAACACAGTGATTTATTGGTATTGGAGAAGATAATCGTTGTATGTGGCTGCGGTCATAAAAAGTGAGTCAGTTTATCTGGAAATGGACGATTGTAGAATACCTCAGGCTGTTCAAAAATCATTAAAACAGTTGGAGGAAAACAGGCACAGAAATTTTGGGATAAGCGAAATTTTGGGGATGTTTTTTTTTCTGGTGCGAAATTGGATTTGTCTGGTTAAATTAGGGGGTAGTGTGATCGAAACAGCATTGATTTAGGTTATGAAATAATGTCTGATAGACTGCTCATACCAACACTGCCACACAGCAAACCGATGGACAGAAGTATTTTTTGTATACAGAAGTTTAAAAAACAAATCTAAAGATTGAGGCGTACTCACTATCAAATCGGATGTAAAAGATGAGGAGACTGTTCTGTAAATTTCGCATGGGTATATATGAATCGAAGTGTAGGCCTAGTAAGTACAGATAATACTTCAAACGTCCAGTTGGAAAACTGTTGCACAGCAGAAAAAGATGATGAAGTGCATTTCGTACTGGGGTTCCCATTATGTAAATGTCTAAGAGAGACAATGATTCCGTTTGTGCGTACATCAGAACCAGACATGACCAGCTCAGCTTTGTAATTTTCCTCGGAATATCATTATAATTGAACATATATCTGAATCCTTTAAAAAAAAAAAAAAAAAAAGCGTGTGCCTTGATCTAATTGATAGCCACGGAGGAAAAAACATCACCATGATATTAGAAGCTACGGTTTGTAATTTCAGGGATGCTGATGCACTTAACTGTAAGATCGTTGTGGGTATCGAACCTGTTCATATGCAGCAGAAGGCATGGTCTTGTTTGAATTCTGTTGCTCTATAACGTGCGGTCTAATACCAATGCGTGTGATTATTTTATTTGCATGTGTGTGTAGGATGGAGTGTGGGAGGGGGGGGGGGGGAGGAAGGGGTAGTGCAACAGATTGAGTGGGATGAGGAAAGTACACGTGCGGCGGGTAGGAACAGAGAGAAGGGAAGGGGGTGAAGGTGGTAATTTAATATCATTGTAATATAAAAAAGACATTAAAGGAGAAGTGCGCGTGCGTGCGTGCGTGTGTGTGTGTGTGTGTGTGTGTGTGTGTGTGTGTGTGTGCGTGCGTGCGTGTGTGTGTGTGTGTGTGTGTGTGTGTGTGTGTGTGTGCGTGCGTGCGTGCTGTGTGTGTGTGTGTGTGTGTGTGTGTGTGTGTGTGTGTGTGTGTGTGTGTGTGTGTGTGTGTGTGTGTGTGTGTGTGTGTGTGTGTGTGTGTGTGTGTGTGTGTGTGTGTGTGTGTGTGTGTGTGTGTGTGTGTGTGTGTGTGTGTGACTGAGTGGGAGAGGATGAGGTGAAGAAAAAGCACGTTTCCAAATCCAGACAGAGATAAACTGGATAAAGAATATAATCGAGCAAGAGAGACATGATCCCAAAGAAAACGAATGGAGGAAGAAAAGCACAGAGCATTAGAAAGAGGAAAGCACTAACATTTAATTCCTGTCAATGGAAGTCGACTTTAAACTTTTAAGAAAACACCGCTGGCTGACGGTCAGATTGACAGACACCACTTCCCCTACCTCCAAATATTTTCAATTTTACAAATGTAAGGAAAGTGAGAACTCTAAAAACATCAATGACTGTCTCCCCCCCCCCCCCCCCCCCAAAAAAAAAAAAAAAAAAAAAGAACCAATTCACAACCCCGCATCCTTGGCCAATGATTAAAACCAGTATATAATACTCGTGAAAGTTAAACGTGACCCCATACGTCAAATACAAATAAAGTCTCGCTACCGCTGACCGATTTATTTGTCGGCATGTCGTCATCTGAACGGATGAAGTACCGGAAATTACTGACAAACGCAAACCCTGCTTTGGGATGGGCAGATCTTTTTTTTTCTTTCTTTCTCTTTTTAAATATCCGTTTAACGATTGATTGTAGTTCTATTCCCCGACCCATCCTTAAGTATTAATTTTGTTTTGCATAAGTAAAACTGGCCTGTCTTCCAATTCACCGTTTTTTTTTTTTTTTTTTTCTCGAGTAGAAAAATAACCAGGCTGTATATGACGATCTTTCCACAGCTTTTCTCTTCGCTTTCATACATCGGTGACTTAGAGCATCTGCATTACCCTCGCTGTATGATTGGTCATCGTCACACACTATGAACTCCACGCAGGGGTTATTTGATTGCACGCCTTTAGCTGGATTTAAAACCTAAGACTGCGGGATAACTTTTGAATGATAGTATTCACAACGTTGTTATGCTGCTGATACTTTTTTTGCTTTGATGCTGCTGCTGCTGTTACTGCTACTGTGCTGCTGCTACTACTACTACTACTACTATTACCACTATTACTATTACTACTGCTGCTACTTCCACCTCTACTGTTAGTATTATTAATTTCAGATAGCCTCTGTTTACTGAGTGTTTGTGGGTTTTCTTTCAGAGTGGCTGAAGAATGAGCAAGGGCAACATGTTACATTTCCTGGACTCGGCTCGGGTCTACATGGACAGTGCCTTACAAAAGCCAGGCGCCGGCATCAGTCGCACTGTCAACCTCCGCCGCTTTCTGCAGAGGAATATCCTCAAACGGTCGTCCCCGCTGAGACCCAACCACACAGGACCTCTCCGACAGTGCCGTCGCCGCAAAGCAAGTGCGTTGAAGTCAGCGTCCGCCTTAAGTAAAGAGTGCTGAAACGTTAGAGAATGGCAGTGGCCAGTCCGATGATCAGAGGAATGCTGAATGTGAAGCACCCATGGGGACGAATAGCAGGCCAGCTTCTTCAGCTGAGCATGTGAACTACAGTGTGGTCATTAAAAACACGACTTTTTATGGCATCGACTCTTCCCTGCAACTTGGAAGTTCTGTCCTATTCACTCGACCTGAAAGTCATCCACAGCCGATGAACACTGGGGAAGCCGTTCCTCAGTATGTGGACCGACACAGCCTCAACCTCCTAGATTCTGCCACTTCCCAGAGTGGTTTCATGAGTGGGTTGACTCTTTCCCACACACCCTGCAGCTCTCTCCAGTCTCAGTTAGGTTGTCAGTCCTCAGTATGTAGTGTTAGCAGAGATGCAGTTGCATGCAGCACGCAGCCATCCTATGAAAACAACATGGCAGTGTCTCTAGGCCTGGAGATGTTGGTGAGAACACAGAGGATATTCTGTACAGTTCAATGCTTACGTCTTCTGGTCTGACGTTCACCTTACCCGAGTCGGAACCCGTGTTCTGTACCACTGATGATGACGTTGCAAACAGTCAGATTCTCTGTACCCAAATAGCACCCAAGTTCCACCTTTGGGCCCTGCACTAAGTGTGAACGAATTTTCTCAAAGTCCAAATGTGAGTGAAAGTTTTGTCTGCCTAGATGCATCCTCTGCTGTAAACCCTCGGATGTGTAAATCGTCATTTCACACAGAAATGAATGGCCTCCTAAATCTGAATGTTTCTCCAGTTCACACAAGACAATGAAGGAAATCCGCGTCCTTTTGGAGCTGAAACAACGAGTTCTGGTCCGTGTTCGTACTCTGGTGCGTCTTCCAACACAAGGCCTACGGTTTTGTTTGATGTGAATGAACTCCAACCCTCGAGTCCTTTGCAACATGAATTTTCTTTTATGCATGTTTTTCTTGGTTTGGATGCGCCTTCATCCGATCTGCAAAGTATGGATACCATGAACTTAGATTGCTCCCTAACATTTCCAGATGAGTTTCCAGAAAGTATGAGTATGCTGGATACGAACTGTACAGTGCCATTACAAGACTGGCCTCTGAAAAACATGGGCACACTGGATGAGATCCATACATTGCCATTACAGGGTAAGTCTCCCCAAAACATGGGTACACTGGATGTGAACGATACACTGCCGCTACAAGACAAGTCTGCCCAAACCATGAGTGCATTGGATGTAAACTGTGCAGTGTCTGTACAAGATCGATCTTCGGAAAGTATGGGTACTTTGGATGTAAACTATGCTGACCCATTGCAAGACAGACCTCTTGATGATTTGGCTGCATTTGATATAAACTATGCAGCGCCATTACAAAATGGGTCTTCGCGTAGTATGGATACACCAGATATGAACTGTTCTGTGTTATTGCACGAGTCTCCTCCCCCAGCGCCCACGATGAACTGCGGAGAAATCCCATTTGTGAATGAAGTGGGGAGAGCAGGTTGAAGGTGGCGAAGAAGATGATGATGATGAATGTCTTCAGCAGCTGTTCACCGCCATTGAAATGATGTCGACAACAGTTCAAAACAGACTGCAGTCCGACTGTGACACACTGACCAGCAGTTTTGAGAAGAACCTCGACGAGCCTGCTGGATCGATGTACCTTTCCAATGATTTTCTGTGAACAAAATCATCCCGTGCTCGCCTTCGTCGTCCCATACTGTGTACTCTGAGCATCAGCAACCAATGCTAGTCTCTCTTTGCACGCAAACAGAGACTGTTCCTGGCAGTCTTGCAACAAACTCTTCGCCATCTTCTTTATCTGTATCTTTAGAGTCGACAGCAGTGTCTGCTGCTCCGCCGACAACAGCTTTCTCCACATTTCATGCATCGGCTCCAATGCCACATGCTGACACACAAGCCTTGTGTTCCCAGTCATCAGCAGCAATACATACCAGCTGTCAGTCTGTTGCGAGTCCGTGTGTCCGATTGCCAGGGAGAGTAACCGATGACAGTCAATGTTTCATGTCCTCACACTTCGTTGACACCCTGTTGTCACCGACAGGCATTGTGGAGAGCTGGGAGGCTAATGGATCATCCCACCCTCAGCATTCACTTGGGGTTTCTGATGTCCTCTTAACATTGGCTCGAGAGGAAATTGAACTGGGATGTGCGCAACAAGCAGATAGTGAGAATATTTCAGATTCTGTCACGAACTGTGATGACATTTTTTGCGAGTTTCTTCCAAAGGCTCTTCATGACATGAACAATGACGCCATACACATAACACCAGCGACACCTGGCGATAGGAATGAGTGTTTGGCATATCTAGACGACATAGACAACAGTTCATCTCCATCAGCGATAGATCTTATCCCAGCCATTGCCGATCAGTCTAGCGACATTTTCAGCCTCGGTTTTACTGACTCTGGAATCTTAATAAATGATATGAATCCGGATACTATTGCTTCCGGTTTAAAGACGGAACGTGCCATGCAAACTTCAAACGCTGAAGAGTCCAACACTATCTGTGCCGCTAATGGAATAGGGGGTCCACTGGGGAGACCAATTTCCCGCACTGATATCACACATACGAAGGAAACGATGCTGGCGAGTTTGAAGAAAACTATGTGCGCCCCATTTGCCAAACGAGTATCAGTGGGACAGCAGTAGTGATGAAGAGGAAAACTGTCCCAGTCTATGGTCTGAAATACTTTACGCACAGTCAAAAGAAAATGAAGCACTTTCAGGTAGGAACGAGCAAGTCAACGGCACTCATGACTACAGAACCAGTCTGCATGCTGTCGATGATGGAGAAAACAGCACAGACGATGACAGAGAGCTGAAAAGGAAGTCATCAAACCATAAACTGCCTCCTTTTCACCTGGTGTTTTTAACGAATGTCAATCGGCTACACAGAAATCTGAAGATTTCCAGTCTACCAAGCAATGGATGGGACTAGTCTAAGATCAAGACATTTTGTTCCTTTAGCTAGCGGTCCCACCTACTGCTGTTGGGTAGGCAATCAAAAAAAAAAAAAGAAGAAAAGAAAGAAAAAACAAAGAAAGAAGAAGAAGAAGAAGAAGAAGAAGAAGAAGAAAAACGAACAGCGAATTGAATGGCTACTTCCAAAACTTGATTTTCTGCTTTTGCATTTAACATTCATCCCGAGTTAAAAAAAAAAAAACACAAAAAACATATCTAGTATCAAGTGTCCCTTATGTTGGCTTTCCGTTGAAGCACGAATTGAGTATATAAGATAGCTGCGCGAGCATTCAAATATTTCAACGATAAACTTCCTGCTCATCTGTCTACAAAACTCGCATCCTTTTTTTTTTTTTTTTTTTGCACTCATATCTCAGGCCGTTAGAATTTCTCAAACCTCCAAACTACAACTTTTAAGATCTGCTGGTCAAAGACCCTTTTGCTTTTAGTGTGCTGAAATATGGAGCAGTCTACCACATTCCCTTCACACTAGTGTTTCTCTTTTCACTTTGAAAAAGAACCTACAAAGGGTCTTGTTTAACAAACAATCGTATGTTACCGTATTTATACATGTGTGTGCGTGCGTGTGTGTGTGTGTGTGTGTGTGTGTGTGTGTGTGTGTGTGTGTGTGTGTGTGTGTGTGTGTGTGTGTGTGTGTGTGTGTGTGTGTGTGTGTAATGTGAAGGTGTGAGAGAGAGAGAGAGAGAGAGAGAGAGAGAGAGAGAGAGAGAGAGAGAGAGAGAGAGATTTGCAAAGAAGGCTCGCAAGAAAGTGTTCCTTCGAGCATTAGGTATAGACCTCATTCGTCATGTATCATGTTTGAAGTATTCCATGATAAAAATGAAATGCTTCCCTATAGCTTCCACATCGCAATTTGTGCAGAGTCTTCCTTCTAGAAGTTTACCTTTCCCGCGCTGTGTTCAATTTGTAGTCTATGAACGTGACTCCTGCATCGAAATGAAAAGAAAAAAAAAGAAAACGAACCAAGTTGCTGGTAACAGCCCACCTGGTGTTGTGGTAAGTGTCAGAGACTTGCGGGCCGAGGGGTTGTGGGGTCACTTCTCATCAGAGCCATTTTTAGTTTAGTTTTTTTTTTTTTTTTTATTCGTTTCTCTTTTCTCTTTTCTTTTCTTTAACTTTTCTTTTCGTTTTGTTGCCCGGCCGGCTTCTACCCGGAGATGAGTATGGTATAGGGTCAGCTTGGAAGACTGGAGCCGTATGGACGCGTTTCATCCTCTTAAATAGATGCGTGTCTTTGAGTGTTGCTTAAATTTCCTAGCCAACACTGCAGGTGTCCAGTATCTTTTGAACTTGGTTGACGTGCGATTCTTTTATGAAGCTGGTGCAGAAGACAGACCTGCTGTCGTGGAGTTTCTGACCAAAATGGAGCTCCCCATGGCACCCTCTTCATCGTCCCACCCTCACTGATCAGCGACAAAAATACCTCAGATCCTGTGGCCCTTCAAGCCCTGCTCTGAAACCGACCTCAGTTTTGGTTTACCTCTCGACGCTCATGCCGCTGGCGACTTCGTCTCGAGGACGGCGGCACTGGCAAGGTCATTGATTATGGCATGTAACTCGTCTCATCATAGAACCAAGAGTTAACCTACTTTTGTTTGTGGCTTACTGTTTACTGTTCCCTGCTTGTTTCATATTATTCTACTTTCCTTTCTATCCATCCGAGGCTTTCTGTGTTTGTTTCTTTTCGTCCGTGTTCTTGTCTGACTCCATTCAAGCTCGAAAAGGCTGTGCCGGTGTTGAATACATGTTAATTTGTATTTGTTGATTTTTCCAGTTGTTGTTGTTGCTGTGTAGATGTATCCGGTACAGGGTATATAGGGCAAGCTTGGAACATTATTGTTGTTTTTGGGGGCATGTTTCCTTGTTTGTTCTGTGTGCTCTGTGCTGTCATTTCTGCTGGGCGATTCGGTGTCGTCCTTTGGAGTTATGGGCGTGTCTTCGTTTCATCATGGGACCAAGTTGGTTTTTTTTTGTGTGTTTACTGTAGGTAATGTCACTAAAGGTAATTTCAATATAGGTAATGCCACTATAAGTAATGCCACCATAGTTAATGCCACTAAAGGTAATGCCACCATAGGCAATGTCACTAAAGGTAATTTCGCTATAGGTAATGCCACTAAAGGTAATGCCACTATAGGTATTGCCACTAAAGGTAATGCCACGGTAATGCCACGGAAGGTAATGCCATTGTAGATATTGTCACTAAAGGTAATGTCACTAAAGGTAATGTCACTAAAGGTAATACCACTAAAGTGGCAAGTACAATAAGACCTAAAAAATACAACCTCGCATCTATTCGAAAAACACACACAAAAAAAAAAAAAAAAAAAAAAAAAAAAAAAAAAAAAAAAAAAAAATCACGTTACTTACTATCACGCAAGGAGTACAACTACAACTGAATGCAGAGAGTCTCAGACAACGAACGAAAACATTTCCAGGATACTTTTTAAACAGTCATGATGAATGTAACGAATGTCGAAAAGTTGTGACACAGTTAATCATTTTGCTGTTATAGGAATTTAGGAGTTTGCTCACTAATGGCCATTACATCGTCTTATGCTTACGTCGTCTCATGGTGAGAGAACAAACATCACTGCAGATTCTTCATTATCCACTCCACTATACCTGATCTCGAGTGAGACTTTCCTTCCACATTAACTCCAGCGAGGCAACCTGTTTCCTTGTTGTGTACATTTTGATCTGTGTTTCGTGCTGCATGATAGGATATGAAGAAGATGATGTGTATACCTAACAGTCTTGAATGAATTGTAATTTATATTTTGAATTGTTTTGAACATAAATGCACACACACACACACACACACACACACACACACACACACACACACACACACACACACACACACACACACGCATACGCGCGCGCGCGCGCGCGCATGCATACGCAAGTGATGCTTTTCACTATAAGACACTGTTCATTGTGTAAGTACATGATGATACTATTGACTGTATGACACTATTAACTGCGTAAGTATATAATGATGCCTTTCACTATATGACACTGTTAACTGCATGAGTACATAATGATGCTTTTCTGTTATAATGATGTCTTTCACTATATGACACTGTTAACTGCATGAGTACATAATGATGCTTTTCATTGTGCAACATTGTTTATATAATGATGTCTTTCACGATATGACACTGTTAACTGCATGAGTACATAATGATGCTTTTCATTGTGCAACATTGTTAACTGCGTGAGTACGATAATGATGCCTTTCACTATCTGCCATTGTGAACTGCGTGAGTACAAATAATGATGCCTTTCACTATGTGACATTGTGAACTGCGTAAGTACATAATGATGCCTTTCACTATGTGACATTGTTAACTGCACAAGTACATAATGATACGTTTTCACTATGTGACATTGTTAACTGCACAAGTACATAATGATGCCTAACTATGTGACATTGTTAACTGCACAAGTACATAATGATGCCTTTCACTATGTGACATTGTTAACTGTGTAAGTACATAATGATGCCTTCACTATGTGACATTGTTAACTGCATTGTACATAATGATGCCTGCGTATGTGACATTGTGAACATAATGATGCCTTTCACTATGTGACTTTCATTATATGACATTGTTATCTGTGTAAGCACATAGTGATTCCTTTCACAACGTGACATTGGTGACTGCGTAAGTACATAATGATGCCTTTTCATTGTGTTACACTGTTAACTGCAGAAGTACATAATGATACGTTTCACTATGTGACATTGTTAACTGCATAAGTACATAATGATACGTTTCACTATGTGACATTGTTAACTGCATAAGTACATAATGATACGTTTCACTATGTGACATTGTTAACTGCATAAGTACATAATGATGCGTTTAACTATGTGACATTGTTAACTGCATAAGTACATAATGATACGTTTCACTATGTGACACTGTTAACTGCATAAGTACATAATGATACGTTTCACTATGTGACATTGTTAACTGCATAAGTACATAATGATACGTTTCACTATGTGACTACTGCGTGAGTACATTGTCACTATATGACATCGTTAACATAAGTACATAATGATGTCTTTCACTATGTGATTTTTAACTGTTACATAACGATGCCTTTTACTATGTGACGTTGTTACATAATGATACGATGCCTTTTACTATGTGACATTGTTAACTGCGTAAGTACATAACGATGCCTTTTACTATGTGACGTTGTTTAACTGCGTAAGTACATAACGATGCCTTTTACGTGACGTTGTTGACTGCGTAAGTACATAACGATGCCTTTTTACTATGTGACGTTGTTGACTGCGTAAGTACATAACGATGCCTTTTACTATGTGACGTTGTTGACTGCGTAAGTACATAACGATGCCTTTTACTATGTGACGTTTTGACTGCGTAAGTACATAACGATGCCTTTTACTATGTGACACAGTTAAATTCGTAAGTACATAATGATGCCTTTCACTGTATGCCATTGTTAACTGCGTAAGTACATGATGAAACTTGTCACTGTATGACACTGTTTGCTGTTACTTAAGTAACGTATGCCTTTCACTATAAGACACTGTTAACAGCCTAAGTACATAATGATGCAATTCACTTCATGACATTGATGTTTGCGTATGAATATGATGACGTTATTCACTATATGACAGTGTATTATGTATGTACGTAATGATCATTCAGTATGTCACAGCGTTCACTGCATGGGGTTAATAATACCTTTTACTGTATGACACTTTGAACTGCCTGTGTACAGAACGATGCCCTTCAGTCAGGACGCCGTTCCCGGAGGCTGGTTCCAGAAAGTGTACAGTAAACTGCAAAACAGTCCCTTCGAATTTCGTTGATTCGAAAATAAAACGGTTTTTCACCACAACTATTGCTGCATTGGATCATTTGTGTTTTATATCAGAATGCATGAAAACAAGTCCATTGAAGCGAACGCACGTGCGCGCTGGCTAAACACACAAACAAAGCAAAAACAAAGTACTCATCCGATTTCAACATGAAACATGGTGGGAAAATTAAGTGTGACCCAGCGAGTAGGTCGTCAGATTTTAAAGCTGATCAGTGCTGCGGATCCAGATAAAAGGGCAGATCCAGAATCCGGTCAATAGCGCCACACAAATCAGTCGAATGGATGGATAAAATATGAGACTTGAAGAAATAATAGATTGTGACCTAGGGACAAACTAACATACGTTCCGAAAAAAATCAGGGGGAGATAATGCCTTCTTTCCATCGCAAATAGCGTTACGTTTTTTTCTCAGCAAGCAAACATGTCTAGAGAGACAAATATTTTATTTGAAGCGCACGCTAGGATAGCGATCGGGACATCGGCTGTGTGCGCCACGTTTCACATCATTTTTTTTGGTGTGTTTGGGGTGGACGGGTGGGGGTGTGAGGGGGGGGGGGGTGGTGGTGGTGGTGGGGGGGGGGGGGGCATTTCTCTTTCTGAACTTTTCAGCTGACTGACGGAGCAAAATTACTTGGGCGTGTCCACCAGTGGCGTCTGTCCCATGAATACGGCGAGGTCACCACGACTCCTGCTGAACGCGAGCATTAAACAGATTACACACAGCCCGCGCAGATTTCCGAACATCGTCTTTAGATGCGATTGGCATGGATCCTTTATAGATCAGATCAAATAAAGCGGATCCAGGTTCTGTTTGGCTGTGGTTGAGGTCTGCGATCTCTCCATTGTCCTTCCTGTTTCTTTTCCCTGTAGGAACGCCGGGAATCCGCCTGAAGCGCGCTTCTCCCCAGTGTCTGGGTTTTCATCGTATATCGGCAGGGTTCTGACAGAGAGCCGTAGCTTTTGCATCCTGACGGACAGAAGGATGAGCACTTTCATCGGTACCTTACGTAGTTAAAGCTCCACTGTGAGCGGTACTTTTGGAGCAGCTTTATATAGAATGTACCATTGATTTTATTCAGTGTAACTCTCACTCTATATACAACCACGTCAAATGATGAAAGGGAGTATGACCTTTTCCCTGAATTTCGTTTATGTGGAGCCAACTGAAACAGACACTAAAATGAACACCCACGCGCAATTGTGTACACACACACACACACACACACACACACACACACACACACACACACACACGCACGCACGCACGCACGCACGCACACGCACGCACGCACGCACACACACAAACACAACACACACACACACATCAACACACACGCACGCACGCGCATGCACGCACGCACGCACGCACGCGCACACACACACACACACACACACACACACACACACACACACACACACACACACACACACGAACTGCAAAACAATATTCATTACAACCTAGAACACATTTTTCAAGTGTAATCGAAGCCAGTTCCATTCTCCTTGTGCCCCCCCGCGCCAGCCTTTCGGACGAGAGGATAAACCGAGGCAGAAAGCACTCTGCGCACACCAAAGAACCCACGACAGCTGGGGAATCGTCTCTGGCAACACTGTGTCAGGAAATCAGACATGAGCGGGACAGAAAACACAGATGGCACCGTACTAGGCATCATACTGTCCCTTGGAGAGCAGCTCACAGTTCGTTCAGCTCTCTTATGACAATGCACGGAGACGCCTGAAAGCGCGAATGACTCTATAAGCGCGAGCCTAAAAGCGCCCGGATCGACTGTCGAAAAGCGCGAATGATCGATGTAAAACAGCGCGAACACAGCTTTTCAGCACAAGGTAGAGTTTTTACCTCAGCCCCTTTACGCAGACCAGAGTGTTGACCATATTTTGGTGAACTCATCGCATCAGCTGGGTTGATCGTGATGAATCCACTTTGAATTCAGAACTGGAATCATGCACTTGGAACTCGCTTAGACTGAAATTTGAACACATTGATCGGGATGTTATATTGCCTTAGCTAACTGAGGAAAGAGGACTGCACTGGAGGCTCCTGTTGTCTTATTAACGCTATTCTCTCATTTCAAATCACACATATCATTAATTAAAGGCATTGGTAAGTAACGCACAATATTGATATGTGGGAAGTGAAAAAATGAAGAATGGAACGTCAAGAAATAGGAACGTTGCAGAAAGATGTAGTCAGTACGTACTTAAAACTGTATGACTGGCTCTTTTCGACGTTAAAATTCACGATTTCTGATGACCTTTTAGTAGTTCTTTTGGCACGTGCTCAACTGGGCAATCATGGAGACACATGGCGACAATGAACCACACGGCCAATGCGGGGTCAACTGCTGTTGCAGCATTGTCCCGGGTTTCATTCATTCAGTTCTGCTAGGAACAGAACTATTTAACTGACAGTCCGTTTAGATACGCATTCTCAAAACGCGCTTTGATCCACAACTAAGCTCAGCGCCGCACAAACAGACAATGACTCAAAAACTCCAGTCAGCGCCGCAGACGATTCTTTAGGTCAGCGCCGCATGAACAGACGATTCTTTAGGTCAGCGCCGCATGAACAGACGTTTATTTAGGTCAGCGCCGCATGAACAGAACAATCATTTAGGTCAGCGCCGCATGAACAGACAATTCAGGTTAGGTCAGCGCCGCATGAACAGACAATCATTTAGGTCAGCGCCGCATGAACAGACAATCATTTAGGTCAGCGCCGCATGAACAGACAATTGTTTGAGTCAGCGCCGCATAAACAGACGATTATTTAGGTCAGCGCCGCATGAACAGACAATCATTTAGGTCAGCGCCATATAAGCAGACGATTATTTAGGTCAGCGCCGCATGAACAAGTATTTAGGTCAGCGCCGCATAAACAGACAATTATTTAGGTCAGCGCCGCATAAACAGACGATTATTTAGGTCAGCGCCGCATGAACAAGCATTAGGTCAGCGCCGCACATGAACACACAATGACTCACAACTTAGGACAGCGCCGCATGAACACACAATGACTCACAACTTAGGTCAGCGCCGCATGAACACACAACCCA
>JADBJO010002243.1:235417-242917 GCA_016801955.1 Conus betulinus
AAAATGTCAAAGGTCGATGAATCCGGAGCCGTTTAACTTGGTCTGCCGTCGCTTTTCGCTTGGATGTGTGGGGGAGGAGGCATGATTCTCACTCACAGCCGGGAGAGAGTTTCAGGGATGGGAGGGCCTGCGGGCGCTCTCTGCGACAAGAGCGCCAGTGTGGTCAACCTCTGCTTTGGCGGATTTCCTGCAGCTGCTGCTGTTTGAAGAATGGTATGTTCGGTGCGCCTCATCTTTTGTCTCGTGTTGCTCCCTCTCTGTCTGTCTGTCTCTGTCTCTCTCTGTTTCTCTCTCTCTGTCTCTATCTGTCTGTCTGTCTCTCATTTATCTTCTCTCTCCGTTGTCCGTTTCTCGTGTTGATGATCTCTCTCTCTCTCTCTCTCTCTCTCTCTCTCTCGGAGTAGTGATCGATATTCATTTTAAAGAACTGTTGAAACATCTAACAGCTGTGGGATATGTCTTTTCACTTAATGTTGATAGGCATATTTAAAGTTATCTGACACGTTTCAGATTCGGAATTACCGATATACGAAGTTTCAAAACATTGATATGCTGCGTCCCTTATGCAAAGAGACAAACGGAGATGAATGACATTTCTTTTATTTTATAGTTTCGCGCTTCAGGATTTAGGGCGTGAATAATATTCCCAGGAAATTCTGTGAAGACCCTTGTTCGTTTCGAGCTGCTTTACTTATGGCAAATCACAGTGAGTTTTAAAGAGCATTTGCAAGTACTTATTGTTCAAAGCCTTTAAGAGGCGCACAGTTTTGCTCAGTTGATTGAACTGAGCTGTTACAGATACTGTACATATTTGATATGCTTATCTGTCAGCTACTTGTTGTCAGACGATATATGATTGCCATGTTGTATGAATGGTTATTCTTATACTGTACTCCCATCAGAAGGGACCATGGCCTATACTCATTAAAATGTTAAGTTCTCTCTCTCTCTCTCTCTCTCTCTCTCTCTCTCCTCTCTCTCTCTCTCTCTCTCTCTCTCTCTCCTATATCATTTATTTCCTCTCTCCGTCCTCGTTCCTTTCTCTCCCGTCTGTGGCTGCCGTTTCATTTAAAGAAGAATAGGTCAGTATATATTAACCGTCATCTCTCTCTCTCTCTTTTCTCTCTCTCTCTCTCTCTCTTTCTCTTGCATTCGCTACTTACAGAATGGTTTGTCTGTGCATATCTGTACATTATTTGTCACTCTTTCCCCCCTTTCTTTATCATCATCTTCCCCCATCTCCCGTCGCCTCGTCTGTCTGTCTCTCTTACAGGAATTTTTTTTAAAGGAAGGCATGCGAACGCCACACCACTCCCCCCCCCCCCCCCCCGCCCACTTGATTCTCCTCTCTTATTCCCTGTCTCCTGTCCTCCCCCTTCCGCCCGGCTTCCACCCACTCCTTTCTCTTTTCTTTGACTCCATACCGTTTTAAAAGCACCTCTAAACTCATTAGAATAAGTCAGTTAGTAGCTGGACTTCCGGGAACAAAATAGATAAACATTGTTACGTTACGCATGCTCGGCTCAGTTAACGAGAATGCTCTCCAGAGTCAAAGTGAGCTGACTGCAGGCGGAAACGGAAACACATTCAGAAGAGAAAATATCATTATTCCTCCGGACAAAAGAGAAAAATTTTTGTTTTGTTTTGTCTTTTTTTTTTTTGTTGTTGCGTGTTTTGTCTTATAATTAGTTTGTCCATTTTGACCGGCGGAATGATTATATTTTCTCTTCTAAATGAGAATCCTCTCGCCCCAAACAGCTAGCCAGCCCGCGACGTATTACCGCCGGATAAACTGCTGACTCCGGGCGACCGATAGGCCTCAGCCAAGCATGCAAGTCATGCGCCCCAACTTTTCCGAAGGCAACAGGTGGTGCGGACTTGGACGGGAGGATGGCGTGAGAACCTCTCATCGATCTGGAGCCCCATTAGTCAACGGGGCTGCGGCCACCAAGTAGGAAACGACAGACCGCTTCTCTCCCTTGCCGCTCTCGTTCGCTGCTTCGCCATTGTCGGCTGTGTGAATGGGAAGAGGCTCGGGACAGGCGGAGGGGAGAATGTCATACAGGTGGCTGGCACCACCCAAAGCGCCGCCCAGCGCTGATGAAATACCGTCACAGGATTCTGGACCGTTGTGTGTGTTTGAGGAGCTATGAGATTTCCGTGTTGAGATCATGGCTTGTGCATTAAGGTGCGTGGACTGAATAGCGTATCTTGATTGTTATTGTTGTGGTTTTCATACAACGATAAACATTACATTTTTTTTTATATGACAGTTTTAGTGAAGTCACTCAGCTGAAATCACGACTGATGTGAACGACTGTTCTCTACATACTCGGGTGTCTAAGGCAGTGGACTTCTCCAATTGTTTTTTTTGGCTACAACGTGTTGGACTGGGATCGAAATGTTTTACAGCTGGTGCAGTTTATTGACTGTCGGATATATTGTGTTTTCATCACACTGCGTACACATATAGCGGAGAACACCGTTGTACTCAATGTCAGTTACGTCTTCTAAAGAACAAAAAGCGTCAGAACAGTTTACTGTGCTAATTGTCTCAGTGTGTCGAAGAGGAAAAATGATCTGGAACTAACGTTTACCAGTCTCCATCTAGCACTGATTAGGCTGGGAGGTCGTGGTTCAAGTCCTATCCGAGATAAACACGTATGAGATTTTTTGCCAGGGTACGGCGTCTTCCCAAAGATATTCAGTGTGCTAAGAGCTCGGGTTAGAACTCTGGTACCAGACAGTCGAGTTTCACTGTACGGATGCGTATATCTGCGAGTTTTCCTGAAATTTCCTGACCAGCACTGCAGTTGTCAGTGTCTCTCGGGCCTGGTTCATCTTGAAATATCATGACAGAAAGCGAAGAGCACCGCCCTTTCATCTAGAGTCTGGCCAACGTTAAACTCCACACTATCATTTCCATCATCCTCATCCACACTGATCTTTATCAGCAAAAATGTCTCCGATTAGGTGCCCCATGCATACCCTGTTCTTGTGGTGGCCTCAGTGTCAGTTTTCCTCCGGAAACCCATGCCCGCGTTGAGGTCGAGTCGACCTTAAGTGTCAGCAAGTTGACTGGAGGCTGCCGTTAGATGGACATGCTGGGGCCTGGAGAGAAGTGCGTTCTCGAAACATCTTCACGACTAAGCAACTATTGCGACTAAGTTTAGTAGGTGTTGTTCTTTGCGCTGAAACTCCGGTAAAGTGACTCAGCTGCAGGGCTGCGTCCACTTTGGAGGGTGGCATCTAAATGACCTGATATTGACTTCTCCCTGTGGTCTGCTGATACAGGGGCTGCGACAGGAGAAACCTGGATGCCGTGTTCTAGAGAAGTCAGAACGAGCCGTGTGGAAAGAGTATCATTGACAGGACATGGAAGATGACATCATAAAAAAAGTTATGCTAGCCCGAGCTTTTAGTGACAGAGAACACCCGTAAATTAGATGTGTGTTCACTTTTTTTTTTTAAGCAGAGGTCGTTTCTGAAACGCACTTCACAGCCATATACAAATTTCAGGACATTACTCAAGTTCCTATCAGTCACAGGTGAGTCAAGGGTATCACTCAATCTCAGACCTTCATACGAAATAAAAGGGAAACGGACATCACTGACATTCATGTCATAATTGTCATAAAGGACAAAGGACTCTACGTGCATTGCATATGGACTGCAGTCATCGAAAGGACATAAGGACATCGGGGAAAATTCCACATGGGGCACAGTAGTCCAAAGAACAAGAGACGTCGATGAGATGATAGTCTGTCACAGCTGCTTTACGGATACAGGACATTTCGATGTTCAGGTCACAGCTGTGTTGAGACCATAGTGGAACATCCCCAAAGTTGATGTCATAATGGTATTGAAGCCATGATGGGACATCTGCAAAGATCATGTTACGACTATGTGAAAGACGAAGGACAGTACTTAAATTCATGTCACAACTGTGTTAAGACCATAGTGGACCATCTCTAAAGCTCCCTTCATGTGTGGAGAGCACAGTGGACCATCTCTAAAGCTCCCTTCATAGTGTGGTGGAGAGCACAGTGGACCATCTCTAAAGCTCCCTTCATAGTTGTGTGGAGAGCACAGTGGACCATCTCTAAAGCTCCCTTCATAGTTGCATGGAGAGCACAGTGGACCATCTCTAAAGCTCCCTTCATAGTCTGTGGAGAGCACAGTGGACCATCTCTAAAGCTCCCTTCATAGTTGCATGGAGAGCACAGTGGGACCATCTCTAAAGCTCCCTTCATAGTTGCGTGGAGAGCACAGTGGACCATCTCTAAAGCTCCCTTCATAGTTGCATGGAGAGCACAGTGGACCATCTCTAAAGCTCCTTCATAGTTGCGTGGAGAGCACAGTGGACCATCTCTAAGCTCCCTTCATAGTTGCATGGAGAGCACAGTGGACCATCTCTAAAGCTCACCACACATTTGCGTCGAGAGCGCAGTGGTACATCTCTACAGTTCATGTCACAGTCGTGTAAACGACAAGGGAGCAACCGAAGTTCATTTCCGTCACACGACTCTTGTTATAAAAGACGTCACCTGCACCAGGTAATTTCTTGTCTTCTGTTCATTCGTCATACCAAAGAACATCCACGTTCATTTTCCACTCTGGCTGTGGATAGAAAAAAAGACCAGACAGACATATTTAGTATGAAAAGGATGTTTTTGTGTTTGTTTCTCATGTCATTTTACTTGTGTACCTTTCTGAATAATTCTATAAATTATTTTACATTAGTTTTCTCTTTTTTTTGACTACTGTTTCAACACACACACACACACACACACACACACACACACCACACACACACACACACACACACACACACACACACACGCCCCACTATCACATACAGGGGGACTGGAGTCAATGATTAGATCGTTTGGTTGCGGAGTTGGTGGTCGTGAGGTATTACCACCGCACTTGTAGTTGAGTTTAACGTCCTCACAGCAAATACCACCCACTCATGGACTAGGCTTTTTTGTTTTACTTCTTAAAAATCCTCTCTGTCTATCCAGCAACAGTAGATGGGTACCTGGCCCAGTTCAGGGAAGGTTAAAGGAAGGGAACGGTGGGGTTCTGCTTGCCAGAGCGCCGTGATAGAGACACCGCGAGTCTTTCACAGTTCACCGCCCTCAAGTGAGGTCACACACTTATAAGACTTTAACCTTTAACCTGACGACCGCTGTGCGTGCTGGTGTTACGGAGAATATTGACTCCGTAGAAATGTGACTCCCCGGTTCTTTTTTTTTTTGTCCGGAGGAAAATGAACCGTTCAGTTTTCTACAGGTTTTGGAGTCCGGAGAAAAAAAAGAACCGGGGAGTCAAATGTCTACGGAGTCAATATTCTCCGTAACACACCGGCGTCTCTGTTTTGAGGGGTTTGTGCAGATTGTGCACACTAGAAAAATGGAAATTAATGGCCCTGTTAGTTTTCAAATCTGTATTTCAGCAGCAGTGCTATAATCCATACAAACAGTTGATTGCAATCTTTATAATCGACCCAAAAGCAGTTTGCTTTTTTTTTTTTTTTTTTGGTCAGCTTACATGTAAAAAAAAACACCAGAATGAATAACGGAAAGGGAAGATGAGGGGCAAAGGGTCAGTAGAGCCAATGGAAAGGGTGTAAGGTGCACAGATTTCAGCACAGTGGACTCTCTCTCTCTCTCTCTCTCTCTCTCTCTCTCTCTCTCTCTCTCTGTTCTCTTCTCTGTCGCTGACTCTGTCTGTCTTTCTCTGTACATATCTATATCTATGTCTAAATCCAGCCATGTCTAGATCCATCTATCTACCAATGTATGTATGTATGTAGTATGTATGTCTGTGTGTGTATCTATGTATGTATGTGTGTGTGTCTGTGTGTGTGTGTGTGTGTGTGTGTGTGTGTGTGTGTGTGTGTGTGCGCGCGCGCGCGCGCCAGGCTTTTCAACAGCCATAGCCAGAATTTAAAAAAAATGTTAAAATGCAAACAGAGAGACAAAACTGAAACACAAAGTAAGGCTTATTTAAACACACAATATGAAACAGTCAAATGAGTTTTCCTTAGATGTATTTTCAGACCTAGAACACTGTGTACCTAGAAGTTACGACTGCTTCTGGAGGAAACGGATGGAGGGGGGGGGGGGGGGGGGGGGGGGGGGGGGAGGGGAGGGAGGGGGAGGGAATTGTCTGGACCGTGCTCTCAACGTCAGCATCGAGAATAACTTGAAGGCCACGGAACTAATATGTCAGTGCTTTTGTGCGGAACCGTTATGCACGTTTTCTTTTGGCGCAAGCTTCTACCAAATCTTCCTGACCAACTTTCTTTGACGTCATACCCGGGACATTTTATTAGAGAGCCATGACGCTCTCTTTTATTTTTGGACTGTCTCCATTTAGATTTTCAAAGGATCATCGTCTATTATTATTATATTATTATTATTATCATATATTATTATCATCATTATAATGAATACTTACATAGCGCCTATTCTCGGCTAGAGACCATGTTCTAAGCGCTTTACAGTCCACACTCGTTTAATGAAGCCAAAACTGCAAACTGTGTTTTGAAAAAAGTTTTTTTTTTTTTAAATGAAGACCAGCTGTTGAGGAAATGAACAGCCGAATGGTGTTTTTATTTGCTGGTCTCACGTGGTTTCATTTTCTTGACTCGCAATTGATGATTAATTCGTGAAGCCTTATTGAAATGTAGAAAGTCTATCTGAATTACTTATTACTGACAAATAACGCCGCTGAAACCAAACGACAGAAGCAAATAAAACAGTTTTCTTTTAGACAGACTGTATGAAGTTATCTTTAAAGACTAACGAAGGAATTCAGTGGAGCCACACAGTAACAGTAAGTAAACCAGTTTTAAGCAGGCTGTATGAGTTTATCATTAGTGACGTATAAAGCAAGTGGTTTATGAGGGCAGCAAACGAAACACTTTTCTTTTTAGTAAGGCTGTATGAGTTCCTCATCAGTTATGAATACAGCAACTGGAATAACACGAGAGAAGCAAATAAACCATCACCTAATTCAAACCAACAGATCTTCGCACAACTCTATCACTATACAGATAATTTCTATCACTATGCAGATAATTTGCCCTTAGGGCTGCAATGAATGGACACTAACTTACACAGTATTTTTCGCAAGAGTATTTATGTGTGGCCTGTTTTAGTGAGTTAACTCTACATTTAGTCAGACATTTATTCATAACTGCTCGATTGACTGGTGGAAATTGCATTCCATTCTTGTCTTGATGAGGTCCGATGTGGTTTCAGATTTGCTGCAAGACTGGCATGAAATATTATTCAGCTTATTCAAAGATTTTTCCCCTACATTTTATACTGTTTGCATAATGTCTTTAGTTTTTCAGCAACTTTTTTTCCTCCCCACACCACACTTTCGTTTGGTTTCATTTACTACCCTTCACTGGCTGCTTTGGGGGTTCTGTTGGATTCTTTTTTGAACCCTTGATGGTGAGAACACCACGGTATTATGGACTGTGGT
>JADBJO010002243.1:252917-257917 GCA_016801955.1 Conus betulinus
TTCATATTTCTTTTCATCGTTTTTAAAAAAAAACCTTTCTTTCTTTCCTGTTAGTTTTCTTTTTTCTTCTCATTTAGTTGTTGTTGTTGTGTTGTTTTGTTGTTGTTGTTGTTTTTGTTGTTGTTGTTGTCGTTGTTGTTGTTGTTGATGCTGTTGTTGTTTTTTTTTGTTGTTGTTTATTTTTCTTCAGTCTTATTTTGTTTTTTTTTTTTGGTATATGTTTCACTATGTGGTCAGTGTCACCATGTTGACAATGTGTCACTATGTGGACAATGTGTCACCATGTGGACAATGTCTTGCCACGTGGACATGAGTCACCATGTGGAATGTGTCACCATGTGGGAATGTGTCACCACGTGGACATGTGTCACTATGTGGACAAATGCGTGACCATGTGGACAATGTTTCACCACGGAGACATGTGTCACTATGTGGACAATGCGTCACCATGTGGACAGTGTATCATCACGTGGACATGTGTCACTACATGGACAATGTGTCCCCAAGTGCACTGCTACCAGGCGTTGCTGAATCTGTCACTGATTCCCTGAACCAGGTTAATACATGCTACGAAAGAAAATGCCACGGGGTAGATATCGTTTTCCTTGGACAATTTGACATTTCCGTGCCATTATCGTCTTTAGTTCTCTAACATTATCATATTTTACAACAAGAACAACAAGAACATCCACAACAGCAACAACAACCAGAATAACCAGAACACCAAGAACGATAAGAATAACAAGAACAAGCAACAAGCACAGCAACAACAACAACAACAACAACAACAACATCAACAACAACGACAGCAAACACAAGCACAACAAGCGTCTGCGGAGGAAAGTGGTGATGAACAGTTTAAGATCATTGTTGTCCATCTTGAGCTGCATTTTCGTATGCTCATAATATCTATAGTATCGATAACATCGTGACCATTTTGGCTATATGGAAAATTAAACATTAACAATGATATTCGACCCTCTGTCGGTCTGTCTGTCTGTCTGTCTGCCTGCTTGCCTGTTTGTCTTTCTTTCTGTCTGTTTATCTGTCTTTCTCTCTCTGTATGTTCGTCTGTATGTCTGTAAGTCTGTCCGAGTAAGGGAAGTTATACATTATTAACGGTATTCGACCTCTGTCTATCTGTCTGTCTGCCTGCCTGTCTGTTTGTCTTTCTATCTGTCTGTTTGTCTGTCTTTCTCTCTGTATGTTTGTCTGTCTGTCTGCCTGCCTGCCTGCCTGTTTGTCTTTTTTTCTGTCTAATTGTCTGTCTTTCCCCTCTGTATGTTTGTCTAAATGTTTGTCTATCTGTGTCTGTCTGACTCCCCCCCCCCCCCCTCTCTGTACCTCTCTGTCCCTCTACCCCCCCCCCCCCTTCTCTCTCTCTCTCTGATGTTAAGAAATCATGATTTTCATCTTGATGTTTGATGTAAAGTTTCTTTCCTTTCTTTATATATTCATGTTTCATGTTATTAAACGCGCGTGTAAAACATCATAGTAGAAGGGAACAAAACGACCGTGAGGCAAATAAAAAAAAAAAAAACACACAAAATCAACAACAACCAAAAAAACCCCTTTAACTCCATCATCAGCCAAGACACATCAGAGGCTGACATCCTGTCCCCACCTTCTGCAGCAGCGGGCGGGCAGTAGTAACAGCAACACCAGAAGCAGTCTGCAAAGAAACAAGACCATGGCTCTCACATCAAAGTTAATTGCAATGTGGGGCGACCGCAGGTGGAAAATTTCAACCAATCTTAAAACGTGTTTGAGATGACTCCGCCAAAACAACAGGGACAAACCAATCGCAAGACAAAACACGACGCGTTTCGACCTCTCAGGTCTTCGTAATTGCTTATCTTGCCTGAAGAAGACCTTAGAGACGAAACGCGTCGTGTTTTGCCTTGTGATGATTCGTTTGTCCAGGTTGTTTGGATGTCTTAATTCAAACACTTTTAAAGATTTCTCTCAGATCAGAGCTGAAGCTTTGGCCCTCAGTGGCTCCATCCATGCTCTGTATGTCTGCGAATCGTGGACTCGGACTGCCGAGCTGCACGGGAAGAAGCAAGCAGTGGATGTTGGATGCTTTCAGTGTTCGGTATCTCTTAATAAACTGAGCGATGCCACAAACGAGGAAGTCTGCAGAATTACCTGGCAGCACGTGAGTCAGTCGGGAAACTAGTGGACCACACAATGGCGTCGGAACTCAGGGTAGGGTAGGGGGTTGGGGCAGGCGGCACCGCCCCTCTTCCCTCCGCCCTCCCCGGAAATATTTGGGCGGAGGCAAATTATCGTCTACACCCTATATCTCCCTCAATATTTGACGCGAAAAAAAAAAAACGTGGATGGCATGCTATAGTGCCTCCACGTCCTCTCTCCTTCCGTCTTTACAGGAAAATGGAAATCCTCCCCCCCCCCCCCCCCCCCCCCCCCCCCCCCCTCGTCCTCCCAGTGTCAGTTCAGATTGCAGTCCCTCCTCCCTTTCCCAATGCAAAACATCTTCCGACGCCACTACCACAGTGACGAAGAGAAAGTTGAAGGGATGTGGACATGAGACGAGATCAAGCGGATTTTCCAAGACTGTCCTCCAAGGCACATCCCCGGGGATGAAGAGACAAGGTGTACAGAGAAGGAGTGGACAGACAACATCGCTGTAGTGGACAGGGATGAGCCTGGCCGCTGTCCAGGCGCTGACCCTTCGTTATTATCATTGTTTTTTGTTATCATCAAGAGTTCTTACATAAGGCCTGACTCGGTTAGAAACCAAGCTCTAAGCGCTTTTTACGATCCACCACGCTCTTGTTAACACAAAGGGCTGCCGACCTAGGTAGAGCCGACTAAAGAGCTGCCAGCTGGCGCTTCATTCAGTCGTTTCCCGTATCATTCAGTCAATATCAATCACTCAACCTTCTTTTCCACCATTCTTTCGATTTCTCACGCAAAGTGCATGCTAAGTGTAGCGTGTCATCTATACCAACGGCCAGACTGGCCTTGTCTTTCGAAAGTTGGTGACGGGATTTTACGTGTGTGTGTAGGATGTTCTGCGTGCGTTCACACAGAGAACATGGAATTATAGTCTTATATCAAAGGACTTTTCAGGAAATGGAGTTAGAACAAATGTTAATTCCGAGGGAAAATCCCCCTGTTCCGAAATGGCCCAGCTGAGATTCGAAACCTGCAACTGCAGGATCAGCAGAGTTACGAGTCCGATGCATTAGCAACGGAGCTATTACAGCCCCACCACCGTCAGACAGGGAGAGAACTGATGCAGGGCTCGTCATGGCGGTGTCTTGTTTGGGTCTTGGTGGATTCCACGAACAATCAATGTTTTGGACCACGTTTTGGTCTGTCACGATGCTAGTTGCATTGGAATCAAACGAAGCAGCTGCGTCTTCGTTAGCTTTCATTTTCTAAATTTCGTTGAATTTCTGTCATTGGATGGCTTTCCACAGTTGACCTTTAAGTCGTTTAATTCAGTGGTCTTGTCTGTTCCCCCCCCCCCCCCTTCTTCTTCCTCTCTATGTTCAGTGCACGCCATATCACGCTATAATAGATTTTAGAACACTTGCTTATCATTGTTGTTGTTGTTGGTTTTTTTTTCTGAGCGAAATTAATAGTAGAAACTTGTTGGCATTCGGAGTTAAGTAAGTAAATGTGATATTCTTCCATTCTCATCCTCTTAAAACTTTTCTTCTTGCTCACTCTTAGATGTGTTTCAAATTTGATGTCTTCGTGCATGCAGATCCTTCGAACTTAACGGACAACATCGTAAGAAACAACACAATATTCTATTTTCATTTTCATTACCTCATTTTCATGATATTTTATGTCGTTGACATTTATAGGATTCACAGAGGAGGTAAGAGACAGGGATAGTCAGGGGAGGGAGGTGGGGCGGGCAGGTGTAGGAATGAAAAATGACAAAAGACACAACAGGAAAAGGGTCAGGGCGATAAAATGACGTCATGCAGACCATAGAATATATATTGCAGCTTTTTTTTTTTTTTTTTTCCTTCTGTGCATCTTGACAACTTCGCATCACCCCATTATCTTTACACACACACACACACACACACACACACACACACAACACACACACACACACACACACACACACACACACACACACACACACACACACACACACACACACACACACACACGCGTGCACACACACACACACAGACTGACACAGCACAAAAAATTGTCGAAAAAAGTCGAAAACGACTTCTGCAGAAAGCGTGACAGCTTTGTAAACACAGGAAAATAGGCTGAATTAACGTACTTTTCACTGGAACAAATTTTCGCCAGAACAAATGATGAAAGCAATCAGAAAACCTACTGTCGTTGGTAATACCGAATGTCAGGCAAAACGCACGGCAAATTTATTGCAATCAGGCCATGACTTCTTTTCAAACAAAATAATTTCGACAGTAAGTAAACTGTCGAGTGCTTTCACAGAAAGGGCGAAAAAGCGCTCATAAAAATAAGTGTAAAAAAAAACACACACACACCCCACACCCGCAAAAAAAAAAAATGGTTGAGTGTTGAGTGCAATTATGTTTAGACAAGAAAACTAATAGCAGCAGCAGCAGCAGCAGCAACAACAACAACAGAAAAAATAAATGCTCTAATAGTTTCAGAACGAGGCGACTGAGGTCGGAAAATGAAAAAAAAAAAAATATATAAAAAGGGTATTAGTTCTGACAGAGAATACAGACAAACAGATTACAAGACAAAACACAGTGCATTTCGACCTCTTGGGTCTTCTTCAGGCAGAAACAAACAACATTTAGGTCAATGAAAGCGAAGAACATGCAACCACTTATCTTCTCATCTTCGGCGCAAAATGGGTGTAATCTGTTTGTCTGTATTGTCTTGCGGAACTTACCCTTCCTTTTTGAAATAAATGCTCTGAACTAAAACCTCCATAACAGGTATCTAGAAAAGAATACTTTTATAAATAAAGAAAAATAAATAAATAGAAACATTTGGAAAGAAAT
>JADBJO010002243.1:260417-262917 GCA_016801955.1 Conus betulinus
TATATTTTCATGTCTGCTGTTTGAGCTCTGTCTTTGTTGTTTTCCTGCTAGCGCTCACGTCTTCTCACTTTCATCTCTCTCAGTTGTCTTGTATTTCTCTCT
This sequence comes from Conus betulinus, assembly GCA_016801955.1. NCBI lineage: Eukaryota > Metazoa > Mollusca > Gastropoda > Neogastropoda > Conidae > Conus > Conus betulinus. The sequence continues at coordinate 260,520 of JADBJO010002243.1, forward strand.
TTACTGCCCCCCCCCCCCCCTTCCCCCCAATTTCTTCCTACGCGTCCCAGATCCCACCCTCACCCTACCCCCCCCTCACCTCACCCCTCTCTCTGCCTGTTTACTCTAACGCACATGCCACGCGCTTTTTTTTTTTTTTTTGTAGACTCATTTCTATATTTTTTTTGTCTGTCGAAGGTTTATCTGTTAAACCTTTCTGTATTAAGTTTTCATATTTCTTTTCTTCCATTTTTTTTTTTTGTATTTTGCTATTGCATCTCCTGTGAGACCCCCCCCCCCCCGGCATTTTTTCCATCGCAGTACAACCCCATCCTTGGGTCCAAGCCTTCTCTCCACCCCATCCGCCATGTTCCGGCCCCTCCCCCTTCCCTCCCCAGTCACGTACAGCCGCAGTCAGGTTCGCCGTATTTAAGTTCCAGCACCAGGTGCTCCGTCCACTGGGAGCTATGAATGTCATGTGTTGAGGAGACAACTCCGAGAGATGAGGACACCCTGGTGCGGCTTGTTTTGTTTTAATACACGCATAAGACGACTTGCCAGCTAGGCTTTGGATGAAACGACTTTCACCTGACAGCAACCAGCAGCCGTGGCACAGTGGTTAGCGTCGCGGATTCCTGGCTGTGAAGTCGTATGTTCCAATCCCATCAGAGCCATGTGAATTTGTGAGATTTTTCGACCCCGAGGTGAGTTTGCTTATAGTCTCAAATGAGAATACTGAAAGCACGCAAGTCGAGTATCCTCGACACAATGGATGCATCTTTGAGAGTGTTGCTCAGCGGTGCTGACCAACACTGCATGTATCTGTAGCTCTCGGGCCTGGTTGACACAGGGATATATTTTGAAAAGAAGCATAGAGATGACCTTCTCCTGTAGTTCATGATCGAAATTAAAAGTGTATAGCATCATCCTCGTCATGCTCATTCTCATCGATCAGCACTGAAACAAAATATCAAATTCTCTCACCGTTCACGCCCTGCTCTCTCGGTGACCTCGGTTCTGATTTTCTCTCCATGTCTATTGAGGTCGTGGGTGTCGGCAAATTCATGGAGACACGTTGGACGGACGTTGGGGGCACTCTCAGGAGGGATTACGCTGGCTCCAATCTCGCTGGCTCCACGACCAAGCAATTAATGTCGTCAATACCCGGGGGGGGGAGGGGGGGGGGGGCTTAGCAGTTGGCATCCTGGGTATATTAGATCAGAACAGACATCACAGACTACCACTGAAGTGTCCTGGTTGCAGTGCAGTGTCTTCTCTAGTGGGGTGCCTCATGATGGACTTGATGCCGGGGCGGCGACGGGGCAAGCGAGGGTGCGACTGTGCACGGAAAGCTGGAAACAGCATGAGTCATGGCAGCGAAGAAGAGATGGAAAAGGTATGATGGGGGGGGGGGGGGGGTGGGGGGGGGGGGGGGGAGGGGCGGGGGGGGGGGGGGGGGGGGGGGGGGGGGGGGGGGGGGGAGAAAAAAAAATCTGTAAAAGAAAGGAAAAAAAGATTAGCCCTGCATCCCAGAGCACCTTTAAGGGCAAACGTTATGACGGTAAGCCGCTCGCTTATGGCGGTAATTGCTTTGTGTACGAAGGGAAAGGGTAGAGGGATAGGGGGAGTGGGGGTGGGGTGGGGGGTGGGGGGGGGGGCGTGAGGGGTCGGTCCACGTTTCTTTCGGGTTTCTCTATCGGACTCTTTCACAGTATAGATATCTCTGTTCCACACCTCCTCCGCTAGTCTCCCCCCCCCCCCCCCTCCCCAGTCACGACTCCCGGCTGGGAGGTCGTGGGTTCGATTGCCGTCAGTCATGTAGGATTTTTTCTGCCCCGACCGGCTCCTACCCAGAGTTGAGTTTGCTGCGGGGCTCAGTTGGGAAGACTGGGACCACACAGTCGAGTTTCAGCCACTGAATGTATGCGTCTCTGAGAGCGTTGCTCAAATTTCCTGACCATCACTGCACTGCAGGTTTCTGTATCTCTCGGGCCTGGTTGACGCCGGGATGTATTATGAAAGGAAGTGCAGAGTACAGCCCTGTCATGCAGTCTCAGACCGAAATGGGAAAACCGTAGTATCATCTTCATCATCTTCATTCTCATCGATCAGCATAAAAAAAAAAGAGTCTTTCCCAGTCTGTGAGCTTTTGCCCATAGTGTCTGATGCTTCTTGTATATCTTTCTGAAATGTGTTCACGTTTTTTTTCGCTCAAATGCCTGCTACCACTGTTTATGCAATTTTCCTGATCTGTTTCCATCTATCTGTACAGTTGTCTGTCTGTATCTGCGCATGTCTTTGGGTCTCGGTATCTTCTCTGCTTAAGTTCTTTTTCTTTCTTTCTTTCTTTCTTTTCTTTTCTTTCTTTCTCCGCCCTCATCGCACACCCCATCCTCATTTTCATCTCTCTTTCCCCTCC
>JADBJO010002243.1:277917-285417 GCA_016801955.1 Conus betulinus
CATTTTGAAATTGGGAACAGATTTAATTCATTATCTTGTTCCAACGTACATTGAATTTCATTGGGATCGAATGAACGGTTGTTGATTTACAGACAATTAAACAGAGGATGGGTCGAAATCAAAGTTCGCAAAATCTGTTCAGTTCACAAAATCATTTCAATAGTGGGTGTGGCCACCGCCATTGGCGAGACATTCCACGCAGCGACTCCTCATCGAGTTGACCAGTGTTCTGATGACCCTCTGAGGGATTCTCTGCCATTCCAGTTGCAGCATTTGGAAGAGATCCTGGCGGTCTCTGGGAGGTGGTGGATGGTTCTCCTTCACACGTCTCCCCAACTCATCCCACATATGCTCGATGGGATTGAGGTCGGGACTATACGCCGGGAAGATCATCCTGTTGATGCCGGCCTGCACAATGAAGTTTTCGGCCACCCGGGCCCTATGTGGCCGAGCATTGTCGTCTTGGAAGACTGCCATGGGTCCTATCCGTTGCATGGTCGGAACAACGAAAGGCGCCAGGATTTCATCCCGATAGCGGATGCCTGTGAGGTTTCCATCAATATGGTAGAGTGGTGTCTTGTGGTGAGGCTGAAGGCACCCCATACCATAACAGATCCTCCCCCAAAGGCCCTGGTCTGGCGAACAGCTGCATCAATGTAACGTTCACCAACACGCCTCCAAACTCTAGTTTCGGCCGTCATTGTGTTCAAGACTAAACCGCGACTCATCTCTGAAAAGAGGACCTGGGACCACTGTTGTTGGTTCCATCTCACATGACGATGGCAGCAAAGCTCGGCGAGCCAGCCTATGGGCTGCTAGCAGTCGTGTGGTCGAACAGCTGGGCGACGTGATCTGAGGCCGAAGTGGTGAAGACGGTTTCGTATGGCTTGACGGCTGAGGATGGTGTTATTTGCCATACGAAGCTGCCTTTGGATGCTGGTGGAAGTGGTATCCCGCTGCAATAGGGCCTGCCTCTCGATGAAACGATCTTCTCTGGGAGTAGTCTGCCTAGGCCGACCTGACCGTGGCCTCTCTTCAACGCTGTTGGTCGCCCTAAAACGCTGATTCAGTCTAACAATAACTGAATGATGCACACCAAGTCGTCGCGCCACTTCAGCCTTTGCAATGCCATCTTGTATCCACGCAATCGCCCTGTTTTTTGTCAAAGGTGCTAAGTTTTCTTCGTGGTGGCATGGTGAAAAGGGCTGACAGTAACCAACCCCGCGCTTAAACAGCCAAAAGAAGGGGGCATAAAACTCACTTGAGAGACTGCTCTTGCACGGGAAAAAAAGAATTTTTCATTTTACACATCTTGTGTCGCCAGCAAGCTTGATGCAAAACAGGCACAGTTAACGCAACTTTGCACTTTTTATCCCGCGCGGTAACGAGGTCACCAAGACCCCCCGTGCGCACTACCAGTTGACACAGGCTGGATTACACACTGCTGTGTGAGATTCCATCATTGGTTGCCGCATAACCTTGTCTGAAGGCTATACTGCTTTAGACAATTTCTCTCTGCCTGTCTGTCTGTCTTTCTGTGTCTGTCTGTCTGTCTGTGTCTGTCTGTTTGTATCTGTCTGTCTGGCTGGCTATCTATCTGTCTGGCTGTCTATCTGTCTGTCTGGCTATCTGTCTGTCTCAGTACCTCTCTGTCTCTGTCTGCTATCTGTCTCTCTCCTCTCTCTCTCTCTCTCTCTCTCTCTCTCTCTCTCTCTCTCTCTCTCTCTCTCTCTCTCTCTCCCGCCCCCACCGACTATTATCGTGGCGTTTGTTTTACTTCTGAAGCGTTAATGCCACATTGAAAATAATTCAACTACGAAAAATTGTGAACAATTGAAATGGACACCATGACATTGAATAAGAAATGGCTTGGCCGACTTGTTGAGTGTTGATTGATCTAGGAGCTTGTGAAAACTGTCTGTCTGTTATCAGATACGCTCTCTCTCTGTCTCTCTCTTTGTTTCTCTCTCTCTCTGTGGTCTCTGTCTCTCTGTGTCTCTCTCTGTGACTCTGTCTCTCTCTCTGCAAGAGTTGTTTCTCTCTCTCTCTCTCTCTCTCTCTCTCTCTCTCTCTCTCTGTGTGTGTGTGTGTGTGTGTGTGTGTGTGTGTGTGTGTGTGTGTGTGTGTGTGTGTGTGTGGTGTGTGTGTGTGTGTGTGTGTGTGTGTGTGTGTGTGTGTGTGTGTGTGTGTGGTGTGTGTGTGTGTGTGTGTGTGTGTGTGTGTGTGTGTGTGTGTGTGTGTGTGTGTGTGTGTGTGCGTGTGTGTGTGTGTGCCTCCGGATGTGGTATTGGGGTGGTATTCTTGTAAAATGTTACAAACAAAACGAATACAAATTAATCAAAAGAACTGTGAGCAAACAAGATTTACGGTATGATCTTGAGAAAGAAAATGCTTAGCTGGCTTACTAAGTGTTGGCTGATGTAATTTAAGAAGAAAGTTAGCTCAGAGCCACGTTAGTTAGCTCAGAGCAAGGTTTGGCCTCGCCCTAAGGCTGATGTAAGGACGGACAGGTCAGTTTGTTTTTAGTCCTTTAGACGTCCCGAGATTGCACCATTGTTGGGGAAAATCTTTGTGATGATTTGCAAGTAACTGTATAAACTTGTTCAGACATCTGTTTCTTCATTCATTTAGTCGTTTATTTTACTTTTTTTTTTTAACCAATCTATTTATTACTTATCCGCTACATCTGTTTGTTCATTCATTTAGTCGTTTATTTACTTTTTTTCAATCAGTCTCTCTATTACTTACCACTAGTCCGCTTTTTATTTGTTTATTCATATATTTTTATTTGTTTAGAAAACACTTTAAAGCCCTGATACGGCCCTTTGTGGTCGGCTGGGCTATAAGCAACATGAATCGAATCGCCTAAGATGGCGCCTAACTGACTCAACACAAACTGATTTCAACGCAAACCGTAACTGTCCCGCTCATGATGAACGTAGACATGCCTTTTATTTCTGTCCACAACAGACATCAGCACTCGTTATATCATCGGAACTGGAATTTTTTTTTACTGCTGCTACCTGTTGCAGAGGTCTGGAAGATGTGTTGGTGACGGGCAGGAAGATGTAACGGAGCAGTTCGGCCCGTGACCCCGTGTGGTGAAAAGCAAAGCCGCTTGTTTCTGTTCTGGCACATTAGCCAACGTAAACACAGAGAAAGGTATCAGCTGTTTAAAGCACACCAATCACCGGACATGTGAATGGAAATGTCGACGTAACTGAAACGTTTTTTTTTTTTTTTTTCAATCAGAGGAAAATAAGTGAGTTTCCTTTGCGAAAGACGACATAAGAAAACAAGAACAGAGAATGTAGGGAAAAGGGTGAACAGGACAGACGGAAAGAGAGAAGGGGAAAGAAAAAAAAAATAAACAGCACGGAAATGGAGGAAGGAGAGAAAAGGATGGAGAGAAGATGGAGTACAAACTAAAGAAGATCAACAAGAGTTAAAACACATCCTCCACCCACCCACCCCCCCCACCCACCCACCAAGCAACCAGCAACCGGCTGTCATAGAGGTTCGTCGTCGAAAGGGCTACCAGCGTGAGACAATGGCCACGGCAGTTCTCCCGACACCCTCCTAGACTCCTCTTCACCACGCCCTGCGTCCACTGGCAAGCACAACGTAGCCCACCCCCTCCCCATCCAATGCCTGCCTGGTGACAGCGGGACGAAGAGGGGCACCTCGGGTCAATGTCTGGCGGAGGGGACGGGGCGTGGACCCTGGCGGAGGCAATGGACGCCATCGGCACCTACCTCAGCCACTTCAAGTCCACCATGATGGAGCGCCTGTCTGGCCTGCACCAGAGGGTCGGGGACTCGTCCGCCGAGTTCTGGAACGACGACGACGACTGTGGTGAGTTTTGTAGAATAGGTTGGCGAGAGAGAGAGAGAGAGAGAGAGAGAGAGAGAGAGAGAGAGAGAGAGAGAGAGAGAGAGAAAAAAGAGACAAAGAGAGACAAAGAGAGACAGAAACAGAGACAGAGACAGTGACAGAGAGAGAGAGAGAGAGAGACAGAGAGAGACAGAGAGAGACAGAGAGAGAGAGAGACAGAGAGACAGAGAGAGACAGAAACAGAGACAGTGTCAGAGAGAGAAAGAAACAGACAGACAGAGAGAAAAGGACAGAGAGACGGAGAGAGAGAGAGAAAGAGAGAGAGAGACAGACAGAGACAGACAGACAGACTGAGAGAGAGAGAGAGAGAGAGAGAGAGAGAGAGAGAGAGAGAGGAGAGGGGGGCAAGAGACAGACAGACAGATAGACAGACAGACAAACACAGCAAGGTATTTTATGCACGGGCAGTCTTTTTCCCTTTTGCTTTCCTTTCATCTTCCTGTCCATACATATAGTCTGTCTTCCTTTCATCCTTAAATCCTTCCTTTCGTTCTTTTATCCTTCCTCTCTTTCTTTTCTCTTTCTTCACGTTTTCCTCCTTTTCTTTTTCCCTGTCTTCCAGTGCTTCTGGGTTTTTTTTTGTCTACGGTGCAAAACTCCAAGCAATAGTCTCATGGAAAAAAAAAACAACATCAGACTTTCAAATAAACTTACAAGCAACACAAGCGCAGGTGCGAGCATGTCAACGTATAAACATAATCACCAAGGAAACAACAGAGAGAAAAAAGCAAAGAACAAGACAAATGACTGCACCAGGTACAGCAGCAATAATATAAGAAACCACACCGTCAGTGGAGAAACCCCAGTCATAGTACAACAAATCCTTAAAAAACATAACAAGGATCACATACATAACCTACCACGCAGTGAATGCTTATCAATCATCAGTCTCATAAATCAACTACATCATCCTTCAAACAAATGTTTCTATAATAACCATTTGTCACGAAATCGGTTCCATGTCATATCTCAATACTGGCCACGCATTTTTCGATTTCATAGTAATGTTTCGAAAATTATTGGAAATGCTGATGTCAGAGTATCCGGCTGCCTATTTTCACATTCATAAAAAAAGATACCGACAGCAAAATAAATAAGAGAGCTCGTCTGACTCAAAATTAACGTCAGGTCCAAACAAACTAGTTTCTTCGTTCAGTTGCAGGTGCGCAGCCTCCCACAACTTCTCTCCAAACGTTCTGACGTGCTCACTGTGCCCAATCACGTGCTGTATACTGTCACGATCAGCATTACAAGCAGAACAAGAGTCATGCCTGGCAATATCGATCTTGGATAACATTACTTTTGTTGCAAGTCAACGTTGTGCAAATCTGCTTTGAAACCATTTACGTTTGAACTTCGTGAATTTTCTCAAGTTTCTGACACACACACACACACACACACACACACACACACACACGCACGCACGCACGCACGCACGCACGCACACACGCACGCACACACACACACACACACACACACACACACACACACACACACACACACACACACCAATTTCTGAATTTAAGTTGGCATTTCTATTTTTAACAACTGTTCATTTGTGTGTGCTTGTACGCTACACACAGTGGGCAAACCTGACTTCCAATTAAATCTTTTATCCAAATTAAAAAAAGTACATATTCTATTTTGTGGCAGCAGTATTTCATTGATGATATGACACGGTCAGTTCTTCTGTTCAAAGCAAACCAGTTTGTCAGGTTACTGCTTCTTCCTGTTCCGCGGAGCCATGGTTGAGCCTTTAGCCAAGATGAGTATTAATCAGCATTATGATGGTTCCGTTGAAGAGGACCATATAGCGTCTGCCTGTATGAGAGATAAAAGTTCACCTGCATATGTGAACGAAGGCTTAGCCATGGGATTACTTCGTCTTTCTAGTGGCAAGCGATTGCAATGTGCACCACACAGTTAATCGCAAATGTTTAGATACCCTGGTACTCCTGGCGCCATCCTCCACCTTTACCTTTCTTTTCTCTTTTTCTAAGTGTTTGGGGGTTTTGTGTTGTTGTTGTTGTTTTCTCTACTCATTGAACTTGCATCTTTTTGTGAAATATATCTACTAGTTCTAGACATGTCTATAAAATGTTCGGAAATTAATACATATCGACACTATTTGCCTTTTCTATCCTCAACGGGTTTCTGAAATTAAAAGAATGCCATTAAAGGAACATTTTGGTAAGGACTTTATTTCCGTTAGAACATGTGGTAAAACCTTGCTCTGTTATACAACGACAAACGTATTTTTCCACGCTTTATTTCAGTTGCTCTGTTGCTATTTTCACCCCATCTTCACTTGCATAGCTTTTTACCCATGAAATAAATGCTGAATGAATATGATACACAGACTTCCCGTCTGCATGCAGCACATGCCTTATTTGATAAATTTCACTATCGAACTACTTTATGTACTCTCTGAAGTTTTCTTTCCAACTGTTATGTTATCATTACAAAGGGTTGGCTCTGCTGCAAGCTCCTTTACTGAACTGACCGAAAAAAGTTTCTTTGCAAACACTTTATACGCTTGAAATGCTTCAAACCAAAAATCACTCATATATCGATGCTCAAATTGAGTTTCAGATACAAATGTCCGAACTGATTTATTCTTGAGTGCGTTTCCATGATAACAGATCATCATTCACAACAACTTTTTTTCTGAAAATTTCGTAGTCAGGTGAGTTTTAAAGCCATTATAGTCTTTTAGATATCAAGTATATTTGTCCCTCCCTTGTCAACACTTAGGACTGTTGTTGTTTTTTCTGATTATCGTTTCAAATTTGCTGTTCTATAGAAATGGAAAATTTAATTTTTGAATGCTGCTCATTTCATCATCTGGAGGATTTCGGGAGCAACTGCTAGAGTCGTTACATCTTTGAGAGAATGAGAGATTTTAGTACCATAATCTTGCCAAGAGGTGTCATCTGTTGTTTCAACCAGTTTACATTACAATGTTTTAATCTCAGCAAACTTTTCACCCATATCAATACTCACAGTATCTGTCATGTCATTCAAAAACCTAATGCCCATGATTTTGAAGTGTTCAGGGTTCCAGTTTCCGCACAAATGTTGCATATATTTCATCCCTTAGTTTTTCTTGCTTCCATACCGTATGGCATTAGTCTTGCCTGCATTCAAGGGGAGGCTAGACCCTCCCCCTCCCCGCCTCAATGCACACTAATATTTTGATAGTTTTTAAAAAAAATTGTTTTTCTATCCCCCTCCAGCATTATTTTTGTGTCATTAGCATACAATGCAATGTTTTTTTTTTTAAACTTCATTATTAATTTTAACGGCCTTAATGTTCTTATTTTTCGAATCATACGAGCAAAATGTCTCCACATAAAATAAAATGATAAGGGGACAGAGGACACCCTCGCTCACATCCACGCTGAATAGAGAAGCAGGCCGATATCTGTTTATCCACAGAGAACAAAGCTTCGGTGTAAAATGATGCTGTCCATTGACAAAGGTCCATGCTGAAGTTGAAATCTCCAAGAAACTTATACAAAAAAAAATGATCATTCAATGGAATCAAAAACTTTTCAATATCTGGATATAAAAGTAGGCCGGGTTTACTGTTCTAATCCAAATTAA
>JADBJO010002243.1:292917-300417 GCA_016801955.1 Conus betulinus
ACATTTGTGTTTGGTACAGTTTTACATCAATTTTGAACGACAACTTCATTTATGACGACACAAAACAGGAACAGCAATAACACTGATAACGATATCGTCGACTGTGACTTATACGACAACGACTGTGACTACTACGACAACGGCAACGGCAACATCAATGACAGGAATAGTGGAGATCTCGCCAACAACGACGAAGAGGGCAATGACAACAGGGAAACAACAAAGACAGCAACAACAACTCGACAAGAAAAACAACGAGGAAGACAATGACGAAGAGAACAACGTCAACGGCAACATCAACGGCAACCGACGGCAGTTAAAACAAAACTAGGCGACAAATCAGTGACGACGTAGACAACAAAAACGAGAGGACAATAATATTAAAGACAACAACAGCAACGATAACAACAGCAACAATAACAACAACAACAAGTGTGACGATAACAGCAATGAAACACCGACGACGACGGCAATGAAAAAAAAAAATGACGACTTCAATGACGGCGACGACGCTCACAACGATAACAACAATTTCGGCAATGAGGAGGAAAAGATAATGACAACAACAACGATGATACAACAACAACAATGACGACGACGACGATGACGACAGCTCTCACATCAGTGATGACGACGATGACAACATTAACGACAGCAACAATAATGATGATAACGACAGCGGCGGCAACGACAACGACGACGACTAGAACCCCAGCAACCACAACAGTGGTATAATACTAAGGACTACGACAACACAACGACGACCAACAATAGCAAAACAGAGACAACACGAAGATGTATTAGCAGCCTCCCTTCAGCATCCTCTACATTTCATCACGGTCAAATACAGAGGCTGACCACTGCTGGTTTGGTGAGAGCCAGCAGACGATAATTGATTCCTTAATTAACCACGCACCACCTGGATTCTACACGCATGTAGCGCCCTCTCTCTCTCTCTGTCTGTGTCTTTCTCTCTGCCTCTCTGTCTTTGTTTTTGTCTCTGTCTGTCTGTCTGTCTGTCTGTCTGTCTCTCTCTCTCTCTCTCTCAAGCACAGGAAAAAGTAGGAATAGTTGGGGGGGGGGGGGGGGGGGGGGGGGATGGTGAAAAAAAGAAGTAGGAAATAATGGAGGGAAAGGAAAAAAAATGGCAGGAAAAAAGTTGGAAATAGGAAGGAAAAAGCAGGAAACGGTATGGGAAAAATAGGTATGGTTGGGTAGGAAATAAGAGAAAAAGGGTAAGAGCCGACAAAGTAGTAGTTGGAAATAGAAGAAAAACGGAAAACGGTATGGGAAAAAGGGTTGGGAAATAGTAATAGGAAAAGAAGGGAATATCGTGAAATGGTGAGGGAATATCGTGAAATGGTGGTGAAGAAAAAAAAAAAAACGTATGGAAGAGTATGAAATAGGGGTGAGGGGGGGGGGGGGGGGTGAGGTTAGCGTCGCGGACTCTCGGCTGGGAGGTCGTGGGTTCGAATCCCATCAGAGGCATGTGGGTTTTTCTGCCCCGACCGGCTCCTACCCAGAGTTGAGTTTGCTGCGGACTCAGTTGGGAAGACTGGGACCACACAGTCGAGTTTCATCCACTTAATGGATGCGTTTCTGAGAGTGTTGCTCAAATTTCCTGACCAACACTGCAGGTGCCTGTATCTCTCGGGCCTGGGTTGACGCCGGGATATATTATGAAAGGAAGCGTAGAGTACAGCCCTGTCATGTAGTCTCAGACCGAAATGGAAATCCGTAGCATCATCTTAATCATCCTCATTCTCATCGATCAGCATAAAAAAAAAAAAAATGTCCCAAGTTCTGTGGCCCTTCATGCCCTGCTCTCATGGTGACCTCAGTTTCGATGTCCTCTCCATGTCTGTGGCCTTGGTTTGGTTCCGTCGGGGTCACCGGTATCGGCGAGTCCATGGGGGCTGTCGTTGGACGGACGTGGTGGCGCCCTCCGGAGGGAGAGCTCACTCACGCCGGCTCCGCGACTAAGCAATTATTGTCGTCAGTAGGGGGCTTAGTAGTGGTGTCCTGCGTATGTTAGATCAGAACAGGCGCCACTGAACACCACCGAAGTGACTCGGCAGCAGTGCAGTGTCTCTCCTCCGGTGGGTTGCCTCTTGACGGCTTGACATTGACTCCGCCCCTCTTGACCGGGCGCAGCTGTGGACGGAGTGTCGGAATGACGGCCGCCCTGTGGATTGCCGTTGGGACAAAAAAAAAAAAAAAAAAAAAAAAAAAAAAAGAAGGTAAAGTACGAAACGGCAGGAAACATAGGCTTTAAAAGGGGGGAAACGGCAGGGAAGAGTAGGAAAGCGGTAGAGAAGAGTACAAAATAATAGGGAAAGTAAGAAGAGATGATAGGGAGCACAAGGAAATATGGAAAACTAGGAAATGGTAGGGAGAAGTAGAAAATGATAGGGGGAAAAAAGTAAAAAAATGATAGGGAACACTAGAAAACACATGGAAAACTAGGAAATGGTAGGGAAAAGCAGAAAATGAGAGGGAAAAGTAAAACAAAAAATAGGGAACACTAGGAAAATATGGAAACAAGGACATGGTAGGGAACAGTAGAAAATGATAGAGAAAAGTAAGAAATGATAGGGAACACGTGGAAAATATTGAAAACTAGGAAATGGAAGGGAACAGTAGGATCTAGCAGAGAACTGTAGGAAATAGTAGCGGCACAGTAGATAAAGAAAAGCAAGAAAGGGTAGAGGAAAGTAGGAAAGGGTAGAGGAAAGTAGGAAAGGGAAAGACGAAGTAGAAAGGTAGAGGAAAGTAGGAAAGGGTAGAAAAGAGTTGAAAATGTCAGGGATAAAGGAAAGTGTAAGTGAAAGTAGGAAATCGTAGGGAACAATTCGCAACGGTAAGGGAAAAGATGGAAATAGAAGGGGGGGAGGGGGAAGGAAAAGCCTAGGGAAAGGTAGGACATGGCAGGAAACAGTAGGAAATGGTAAGGGAACGGATGGAACCAGAAGGGGAAAAGGAGACGTCTAGGGAAAGGTAGGAAATGGAAGGGAACAGTAGTATATGGTAAGCGAAAAGATGGAAATAGAAGGAGAAATGGAAAAAGTCTAGGGAAAGGTTGGAAATGGAAGGGAACAGTAGTATATGGTAAGGGAAAAGATGGAAATAGAAGGGGAAATGGAAAAGTCTAGGGAAAGGTTGGAAATGGAAGGGAACAGTAGGAAATGGTACTCAATGGTAGAAGAGGTAGAGGGAGGTAGAAGCCTTGTGGAGAAGTGGTAGGAATAAGGACGACATGGTAGGGAAAATTAGGAAATGTTACGGAAAAAGAAGGAAAGGACGGGAAAAATAGGAAAGCATGGGAAAAATATGAAATGGTGAAGAAAAGTAGGAAATAAGAATGGAAAGTAGAAAACTGGATGAAAATGCTAGGAGCTGGAGGAGGAAAATTAAGATGTGATGGGAAAAAAGTGAGAAATAATAAGATGAAAAATAAGGTATGATTGGAAAAAAAATGTAGGAAATAATAAGAAAGCGTTGGAAATGATGAAGAAGTAGCAAGGGGCATTTAAAAAAAGGAAAATGGCACAGAAAATATGAAATCGTAAGAAATGTAAAAATTGTGGGGATATTAAGGAATGGTAGGGAACATGAAATTGTATGCAAAAAAAAAAAAAAAAAAAAAAAGAAAAAAAAAAAGAGAGAGAGAGAGAGAGAGAGAGGGAGAGAGAGAGAGAGAGAGAGAGAGAGAGAGAGAGAGAGAGAGAGAGAGAGAGAGAGAGAGAGAGAGAGAGAGAAGGAAATTTGATAGAGGGAACAAGGGGAAAGTAGGAAATGGAAAAGCAAAGAGGGATAGCGTACGAAAAAAAAAAACAACAAAAAAAAACAGGAAATTGATGGTGAAAAGTATGCAATAGCAGGGGGAAGAAAAGGAATTGTGGGGGAAACATCTAATACTTTTCTGGTTTCTGAGTGACTGCGTAGTGCGGATACAACAGAAAAATGAATCCACCAAGAACGGAACTCGGGAAATCAAAGACTCTGTCGCAGTCGAAGAGTCCTGTTAACTTCGGTCAAAAACCGTATTCGAATCCATCGTACATCTTGGTCTGTCTCCCAAACTACTGATCAGAGGCTCGTTGAAAACTGAATCATTGTCTCAGCTGCTACATTTTGGTGGTACTTGCAGGTAGAAGCTCAAGATGTTCCCATGCTGTGGTTGATAAGACCCCCCCCCCCCCCCCCCCCCCCCCCATTCCCCTTTATGAATGTCATTTTGATCTCTGGATCCGAGCTGTAATCACTGGATCCGAACTGTAATTCTGACACATATCAACTCTTACAAGTTCGTTAGTTCATGTAAGTACATCTAAATCAGCCCTTTTTTCCCCCATTGACATCCATACATCATTTCTTGAGATTTTTACAAAAATGTATTAAAAAAAAAAAAATTAACATGTCCGAGAATGCTAAAACGATCTTCCCTCCCTTCCCGATTTGCTTCTTGATCTGGATCCGTTCCAAAGTTTAGTGGGTTTGTTTTTAGCCACGAATCCATCTTTCCATTAAGGTTTGTTGAAATCGTTTCTGCCATGTGTTGGCGTGGATTTGCAGGCAAAGAAAGAAGGAATGAAAAAAAGCTACAGACGCGAGTGACAGCTGAAACTTCTTGGCGGAGATAGCACCGATGCAGTTAACAGCGGCAGATCCCTGTCTCTGTCCCCGACGGGCGACACATTCTGATCTGTGGTCTGGCTAGCGCTCGGGGAGTGTAGTGTGCCCGATTAAATTCAAGATAGACAAAGAGAATCAATTTTACACACACACACACACACACACACACACACACACACACACACACACACACACACACACACACACACACACACACACACGATTGGGAATTATCTGTGGTCTCGTTGGCACAGATGGAGTGGGTGTGTCATTGAATTAAAGATGTACAAGAAAAGAATTATCACACACACACACACACACACACACACACACACACACACACACACATATTCTAGATTGGGAATTATCTGTGGTGTCGTCGGCACAGATGGAGTGGGTGTGTCATTGAATTAAAGATATACAAGAAAAGAATTATGACACTCATACAGACACACACAGGCGTGCGCGCGCATGCACGCACGCGCGCGTGCGCGCACACACACACACACACACACACACATACACGCACACACACACACACACACACACACACACACACACACACACACACACACACACACACACACACACTCAAGGGAGGGTTATTATCTATGGTCTTGCTGGCATTTGAGCAGTGAGTGTGTCATTCAATGAAAGATATACAAGAAAAGAAGTTTGACATTCATACACCCACCCGCGCGCACGCACACACGCACGCACGCAAACATCACGCACACAGAAAAACAGTCGAGAATGTGACTATGTAAGTGTATGCATAATGTTGTTATCTATGTGCATATATATGTCCCTCTAAGCATCCCTACAATACACCTGCAAATAATCTTAAAGTAAATGCTTAACTGGACTACAAATTAAAGAGAAAACAACACTGAAGGCAAGCTTTAAATCTGAAAAGACATCACACATGACATGCCTGATAATGGTGGTAAGTGAGCTTGAAGAGGTAAACAGTCAAACAGCAGATGCTTGCTGGTTATTCTCCGTTCTCCACAAATACATCTTGCTTCGTTTGTATATTTAGTTTTTAAGGCATCAAGTTTTAATTTATATAAAATACTGAAATGAAATTTCTGTACAGGTACATATTTTCACTTTTAAATGAGGAATGCTGTTTACATGTTCATAATTAATTAAATAAGTGTTTTTTTATCAGCACACTAAGCAACGTATTTTTGTAGTGTTTTTCTGAATCGGCACCAGACGGTTTGCTTTAATAACTGATTGACTTCAGGTAAAGAAAAGGATATATTCAATACCGTGGCGCACTTTTCATTTCTGGCTCCTCTTGCCATTGAATTGAAGATATACACTCACATACACACACGCGCATACGCACGCACGCATGCACATTTTTAGGGAATCATCTCTGGCCTTATTGGCACTCAGGGAGTATAGTGTGTCACCGAGTTAAGTGTGTACATGAACAGCACCTTGACCCAAAGGCTCTCTCTCTCTGTACCCCCCCCCCCCCCCCCCCCCCCACTTTTCTCTCTAAAAAAAAAAACAAAAAACTTTCGACCGTCACTACTGGCCAGAACTGAATGCAATCTTTGCCCGTGGGTGGGGGAACTTCTTTTATCAAATGGGAACGAGTCGATGTCGCAAGTTTCAATTCATCCTGACCTTTCAGCAAAAACGAACTCAAACAAAACAGAGAAAATGGATTTCCTTGGAACGTTCCGACTCCAGCACGCCATTGCTGCTTACAGAGAAAGTAGGGTCCTTGTTAGAGCTGATGGACGTCGCGCTTCTCTCTCTCTCTCTCTCTCTCTCTCTCTCTCTCTCTCTCTCTCTCTCTCTCTCTCTCTCTCTCTCTCTCTGTCTCTGTCCCTGTCTCTGTCTCTTGTCTGTCTGGCTTGTCTGTCTGTCTCTGTGTCCCCCCCCCTCTCTCTCTCTCTCTGCCTGTTTGTCTGTCTTTCTCTGTGTCCCCCCCCCCTCTCTCTGTCTGTCCTGTCTCTCTGTCTGTATTTCTCTGTCTGTCTTTCTCTCTTTAAATCTGCTTGTTCTGCCTTTCTGTCTTCGTGTTGCTATTTCTCTTTGTCTTTGTTGGTTCTTTTTTTTTCTTTCTGTCTGTCTGTCTTTCAGTCAGTCTTTCTGTCGGTCTGTCTGTCCTTACCTGCCTACTGACCTTTCTGCTTGCCTGCCTGCCTGCCCTATCTATCTGTCCATCCATCCATCTATCTGTCTATCATCTGTCTGTCTGTCTGTCTGCTGTCTATCTATCCATTTGTCTGCGAATCATTTGGTCAACCAGTGAATTAATGCATCTCTTTGGAGTACACCCAAGAAAAGGCCACGTACCACATTTCGTTCCGTTTGTTCGCGCTAACATCACAGACAATGTTTGGGTTTATTACACAGTAGGGCTAACCACTCAGACTATAGGCACAATTTGACCTCCCTGGCCTCCTTTAAAGGTCCTCAAGCGTAGAACCACAGATTTTGTTTTCTACTGATCATTCCTGACATATTTTGATCACTTATTTCTTTACAGCGTTTTCTGCCTGTTGCCATGGTCTGCCATTCGCTGGCTGCGGCGTGGTGAGGCCACATAATTGCAGGTTTCTCCCCATGGGAGCCGAAAGTCTACAGAATTACGATCGTGATTTCCTGCCCATAGTGTCAAACTCTACAGAACTGCAAGTTTCTCCCCCATGGGAGCCGGAAGTCTACAGAATTATAAATAGTGATTTTCTGCCCATAGTGTCAAAATTCCACAGAATTTCAAGTTTTCTCCCCAAGGGAGCCGAAAGTCTACAGAATTATAAATAGTGATTTCGTGCCCATAGGGTCAAAATTCCACAGAATTATAGCTTGCACATACAAGTCCTATGGATGGACCAA
>JADBJO010002243.1:310417-317917 GCA_016801955.1 Conus betulinus
GCACAACGGGCGTTAAAGCATCGAGCTCAGAGCGTTTGCCTGCGGATCTGACGGTCGCGAGTTCGACCTTTCACACGAAATCGTTATTTTTTTTCTCTGCTTGAAAACCTTCTCTGTGTGCAACCGGTAACAAATGGGTACCTTATTCACTTCAGGAAAGGTTAAAAGTGGCTAAGAGAGAGAGAGAGAGAGAGGGGGGGGGGGGGGGGAGAGAGAGAGAGAGGGAGAGAGATGGGGCTTTTGCTTTCTGCCTGCCATGCCATGCCTTTGCCATGCCTTTGACATGGTAAACCTCTGACAGTTCATTGCCCCTACAGCCAAGAGGGTACGGCAAGCCTCCCGCGAGCGTTCAAAGTGTTTCCTAACTGGCCGCAGAGGTCGTTCGCAAAGGAAACCACGATGGAGGCGATTGTTGTAGAATTCTGTTTTTTTCACATCTGGACGACGTACATTTCGGATGATATTTACAATATTTGTTCAGCTACAGCAACACCAGATTGGTTAGGATCCGTTAATTGCCTGCGGTCGTTCAACAACAAGAAGCCTCTAATCAATAGCATGCCAATTGTATTTGTTTTGAAAGCAAATGACCATGAGATATACTGTTGTTTAGACAAGTAGGGCGTTCTTAAGAGTCAAAGTCACGGCTGGGCGAAACCCTCGGCTGTTCTTTGGCAGAATTTGTTGCTATTACCTGCCACATATTCACGTCCACAGCACTGAAGATCGTACGAAGATAAAAGATGCCTGCCTGCTATTGTTCATGTCTTAGAAAATGTATTTGGATAGCACGTTAAAGAACAGATGTCTTGCACAGAGACAGTTACATGTATTTTTATCGCCAGGTAGGCTACCATAACATTCGAAGAATTTCGTTCTGTATACGGCTGGCAGTAAGTACTCTATGACATTAAAGGGTTCTGTAAATAATGTATGGCATAGTCGGTTATATACAGTTGTTGCTAGGGTCAAGGTGAACTGGAGACAGCAGAGATAAACTGAATTGGATGGTTTTCATCCGTTGTCTGTGAAGAGTTTTATATCTACATTTAAATGCTTTTTTGTAAAACCCTTTCCCATGCACACACACACACACACACACACACACACACACACACACACACAGACAGACAGACAGACACACAGAGAGAGAGAGAGAGAGAGAGAGCGAGAGAGAGAGAGAGAGAGAGAGAGAGAGAGAGAGAGAAACCATAAACAAATAGATGCTAAGTCATCATCGTTATGACCAAGTAGGTATTTATCTGCAGTTGTTCGGTCAAATGTTTCATATCTATACTTCAAAGGTCTACCCTGGAGACTGGTTGTGATCTGACAACTTCACGGGATATATGAGATGTTTGACAAATTTCGCATTGCTAAGCAACTTCTTTGGAATATGACGTCAGCAGTAACCCACTCGAACGAGTTGGCTGCTTGAAGCAAGTGGGATCACTCAACACGATGTAGCTGTCCACTCCATCTTGCAGTGATAATTAAGCACACTTAATGACACCAGAAACCTTTCGACCGAGTCAACGAGAAGATTCAGGAGAAGACAGAGATGTTTTTTTTGTTGAGGCAATTTTGCTGCTCACTCGGTGAAACTGGGAAGGCTGTCCTACGTGATGCATATAGTAAGTCATTGTCTCTTCCCAATTTCTTTTGACAACACGTATTTTCGGCCATCCCAGGCAGAGAACAAGCGCTGTCTATATCAGATTTAACTTTAGTCTCTAGCAACCCTCTGTGACTGGAATACTCTCGGTGATACATGCGATCATATGCCAATTTTTTTTTCCTTAGTTAAAACGTGATCAATTTTGTTCACATCAGATAAATTCAGGCAGTTCCACGGGTGACTTCAAAGTTGGGTTTGAACAGGTAAGCCGAAAAGCCGAAGGTTTTGCTTGTTTTCTTTCATTCTTTTCTGTAATTTGTTAAATCTGTACGTCAAACTGTTTTGCGAAAAGAACCCAATCGTGTAGTTGAACGACGTGTAGACCTGCTGTCAACAAATTATTACCAGGCCCAGGAGAAGACCTTTAATGCCCCTTTTTGTACCCCTGTCTCCTTTCTTCAGAAAACAACAACAGAGAAACCCCAAACAAACAAATCTTTGCGGACACATTGTCGTAACGACCAAGGAATTATCTGCCTGCAGTTTTTTTTCTCTCGAATATTTATTTGTTCCATCAGAACAAGTAGAATGTGCGATGATCATCCCAAGAATCTGCTCGTTTCCTCCTCAGATGGATCTGTCAGTAAGCAATGCTTTTAACTCAAAATTGAGAATGATACGGCTTTCTACAAACATCACTATTTTTATCGTTGTTTAAATCACTTTTTCGGTGTGGCTGTATAAACAAGACACACCATTTGTTGGAAATCAGCTGCTGAAAATATTACAACATAAGGTTCTTTGAGAGAGAGAGAGAGAGAGAGAGAGAGAGAGACTTACGAAGTAGATCTAAGTTCAACTATGTATATTTACAGAGAGAGAGAGAGAGAGAGGGGAGAGAGAGAGATGATATTTACGGAGAGAGAGAGAGAGAGAGAGAGAGAGAGAGATGCACCATGAATGCTCAGTTACCGACATTGACAATCACCAAATCTTAAAATGGGATTTCAGCGAGTGCTTGTACCACTGCGCCACCCAGCGCATGACAAAAGGGACGAGAGGTTGCTGACCATTCCTTGCCTTGCCGTTCGCACCTGAAGCCTCAGCTTGTTAGCGACTTCCGCCTTTGGGGAGGAAATGACGTCAACGATTCCCACTGCTGTCAGTCAGAGGATCGATCGTGACGACCGTTCTGTAAATATTTCCGCCAAGGGAGCTGAATGATTGGAAGGCACTTAGGAACAAGAGTAGCGCGTGCTCGCACGAGTATTTTTCAACGGGGATAGAGTGAGGAAAAGAAGGTGGATGTTGGGCTGCAGTCAACCGTAGATGGAAGAATGATACTTTGATAACGGTACCAAAACTACGATAAATGAGATCAATGAAATAGTCGGAGAGTTATATGTTTATTTCTTCAATTATTGCCATTGAAAATTTTCAAAAAACCAATTTCAGCATTCAAATTTATTATCTTCCAAATATTGGTCGTCATAGATCTAGAACACCCGCATTGAAGAAAATTACACTTTTCTTTTTTTTTTTATTTATCGATCATCATCATCATCATCATTCTCATTTCATTATCGTCATATCGTCATCATCGTGTAATCGTCATCATCATCATCCACGCACAACAGATATACTGAGAAGTGGTATGTTAAATGATGATTCTGGCCACTGCACTAATCGTTATAGACAGCACATGTAATAGTCCTAGAGGAAACTATTTTCAGTTTGGTTATGATAACAACGACGACGACGACGATGATGATAATGATGATGTTGATGATACTGATGATGATGATGATGATGATGATGATGAAAATGATGATGATGATGATGATTATCATAATAACAGTAGTATAATCAATGATAATGGATATTTATGATCCGTAATCCAAACATTGTCCTAAGCGCAGAGAGAGAGAGAGAGGAGAGGGAGAGAGAGAGAGAGAGTGTGTGTGATCCATGCAGAAGGTGACTAGAAAGAGAAAGAATGTTCTCCAGGGGTCTTTTGGCATGGATCACACGATGGGTCTGAAAGAGATGAGTATCAACAGAGGAGAGCGCAGGAGGCATGCAGGAGGTTTACAGATTGAGAAGATCAGAGAAATATGAAAGAGCTCGGCAGTTCAAAGACCTGAAACTGAGCAAAGACAGTTTGTAATCAATACGTTTTCGAACGGGAACCCAGTGAACAGAACGAAGGAGAGGAGCAACGTGAGTGGATATACAACACGTGAAAATTAGTTTGGCTATGTTACTCTGCATTTTTCTGTAACTGGGGAAGACGACTTGGACAGCCAGCGGGAAGAGAAATGCAGTAATAATGTAGCCACGAAAGAACGAAAGAAGAACAAAAGCACAGTTGAGGGTTTGGGTCACATCCTCTGAAAGAAAGTGCCGAACAGAACTACTGTGGCTGAGTTCCAGACATCACACAAGGAGAAGTGTACCGCTGGAATGGTAGTTTCATGACATGGGACACAAGATCGCGAGTAAGCGTAGATGGAAGAATAAGACAGTCGTCTCGTTTATCTATCTATCTATCTATCTATCTATCTGTCTGTCTGTCTGTCTGTCTCTGTCTGTCTGTCTGTCTGTCTGTCTGTCTGTCTCTCTCTCTCTCTCTCTCTCTCTCTCTCTCTCTCTCTCTCTCTCTCTCTCTCTATATATATATATATATGTGTGTGTGTGTGTGTGTGTGTGTGTGTGTGTGTGTGTGTGATAATATCAGGCCATTCGAAATCCCGAATCAAAATACTCAGTCAATAGCAAATCATCGGCACATTGGTTTACCATGCTAAATTAGGGTTTAATGTAGCTGTTAACAATAACCCAAGGTATTGATCAGAATTCATGACCCTCAGTTCAACATTTACATAGAACCATCTGCCCAAGACAGACAAGTGACACCCATACAAAACACCATGTTTTTTTTTGTTTGTTTTTTTTTTGTCGAGGTTGACAGTCAATCGGCTTCCTCTTTTTAAACGTCTAGCTGGTTCTGAAGTCCAAAGGCATATCAGACAGGATGACGTAATCAGCAAATAATCATTAAAAAACTCGTTCACAATTAGAATAATTAGATGCCATGTTTCCCTTTTCTTGCTAATTCTGCTGCTTATTCACTTATAAAATGGCAAAGCATTTTTGGACTAAACAGACAACCTTGTTTCACCCCCACGAGAGAAGGGAAAATCCCTGTGTGCACTCTTCTTACGTCCAGAGGTAAGCACTGAATCATTTTCACCCCGAAGGGATCGACAAAGTTTGCTGTACACACCTTTTTTTTTTTTCGTAAAGCATTCCGTAACGTGTTTTGATTGACAGCGTCAAAGCTTTTTTTTTTTTCATTTACAAAAGCCATTTATGTTTTTTTCAGTCAGTATTTTCAAACCACAGCAAATATCGTAAAAATGTGGTCAACAGTGCTATATTTTGCTCTAAAGCTCGCTTGTTCCTTGACTATTTTTTTTTTCTTTCTGTTTGACAAGTTAGTTAATCTCTTAGTCAGTATGTGCGAACAAACTTTACTAATAATACTGTGAGGGCTATATACCAAAATAACTGTCTGGATTATTTAAATCACTTTTTTATGTAATGGTACAAGCGTAGGTTTTGTCCATTGTAAGGAAATAACCCTCTTTCGAAACAGTGCAAGAAGAAAGTCGATTATGTTGGAATTCGCAAAGTCTAACATATCTGCTACAATTTTATCTGGACCAGCTCTCTTTCCAAGTTTAAGGTTCCTCACGCTTCATACACTTTTTTTTTCTCGAGAAATGGAAATCATCAAATAAAAGGCTCACTGTAAGAATTAGCATTATTATCATCGTCATCGTGACATTTTTCACAAGCACTAGTCCTTACGGAAATATAATCTGCGTCTTGTTTGAAATCGCTACTATGATGAAAATTTTGTTATATAGAGACCATTTTGAGCGAGCGAGCGAGCGAGCGAGAGAGAGAGAGGGAGAGACAGACAGACAGAGACAGACAGATACAGACAGACAGACAGACAGAGAGAGAGAGACAGAGACAGACAGACAGACAGACAGACAGAGAGAGAGAGAGAGAGAGAGAGAGAGAGAGACGTGGATAGGTCAAGGATTGGACCCTCATTAGAACCAGGATGTTCGCTGTTTGCGGCCTCAGCGCCGAGTTGTGGGTGCCAGGAGCTCAGGTGGAAAAGTCTGGAAACGCAGTGTCGGCTCTCATCCACTTCACTAATGAGCGTTGGTCAAATTTCCCGACAACAATGATGAAGTCTGTCTATCTGTCGCTCTGTCTGTGCCTGTCTGTCTGTCAAAATCTCTGTCTGTCTGACTGTCTCTCTCTCCCTCTGTCTCTCTGTCTCTCCGCCCGTCTGTTCCTCCGTCCGTCCGTCATATATCCACCGATTCGTCCACCTTACCCCTGTCCCCACTGTTCTCTCCGACATCCGTCTAATCCTAGTCCAGCATGATTCTTGACAGACAGTTATTTTTTTTTGTTTACTTATTAGATTTTTGTTTTGGGGTTTTGTTTATGGTTTTCTGTACATTCCGACATTTATTCTTCGGTATGTCCTCAGAATCTGGAGACGATCTGACAAGAAGTCAGAATGTATAAGAAATGGCAACGTAGGCAAACTTCATAAAAACAATAACACAGACATACAAAACGCGCTTTACATATCTGGAGAGGGAGAGAGAGAGAGAGAGAGAGAGAGAGAGGGGGGGGAAGGAGGGAGAGAGAGCCACGGATGCAAGCACCCACGCACGCACGCACGAAACCATGCACACACACACAAAACTTGGCTCACTCATCCATGCGCGCGCAATCACACACACACACACACACACACACACACACACGCATACGCACGCACGCACGCACGCACACACACACACACACACGCACGCACGCACGCACACGCACGCACACACACACACACACACACAAGCGCACGCGCGTACAGATGCACGCAGCAAGCATGGACCCACCAAGGTGCAGCGTATGCATATGTCACACAGGTATAAGGA
The DNA here is from genome assembly GCA_016801955.1 of Conus betulinus. Taxonomy (NCBI): domain Eukaryota; kingdom Metazoa; phylum Mollusca; class Gastropoda; order Neogastropoda; family Conidae; genus Conus; species Conus betulinus. The sequence goes on from JADBJO010002243.1 coordinate 317,063, forward strand.
AAGGCATTGCTTGATCATTTGTTGTGTCATGATATGATTTAATCGCAAATGCTGATTTGAATACATCGTTCATTGATCATTGACTGACGTCCTATGTGAATGAGAAAGAAAACACACACACACACACACACACACACACACACACACACACACACACACACACCAATTAATCCAGAAAAGGTCATTCTTGACAGAATTTTTTCTGTTTGCTTATCAGATTTTGATTGTTTTGTATGTTTTTTGGCATGCTTTTCTGTTATATCATAGTTTTATCATTTTTTTTTCTTTTCTTGTACATTCTATTAAAATACCTTCGTTTCAAACATTAGGTGCTTCTATTTTCATAATGCAAAATGTGTAACAAACAATGTATGCAAACGGAATAGACAATGTCTTCCCCACTTCCTTCTGTTTCTGTTTCTGACTAGTTTTGAAAATCAGTCAAGAAGGTCTTTATTCTTTAATCATGAATATGTAATAAACAGACATGGATTGAACAAACACTCTATTCTACGGTAAGATAATTTTCCTTCTCTCTCCCTGTCTGTCTCTGTCCGTCTATGTCTGTGCCTCTCTGTATCTGCCTGTCTGTTTGTCTATCTGTCTGTCTGTCCGTCTATCTATCATTTTGTAAATCTGTGTGTCTGTTCGTTTGTCTGTCTATATATCTAGCAATCTGTACGAACGATGGGGAGTATTTACAGATGGAATTCTATATGTCTAGCTGTCTATCTATACGAAAGATGGGGCATTGTGGGGTTGAAATTATATTCAGACCCATAAGTGCCATTAACAGTATAGGGGCAGGGAGAGATTCCACACAGAGTCCCAGAAGGATATTTCGGCATGGCCACT